>CM076572.1:904669799-904899287 GCA_034641835.2 Pinus albicaulis
ATTTGCATATCTTTTGACTAATGACATGGAATCAATATTGTTCTGCTGCTAATTTACTTTTTGTTTAATTCCAGCACTGCTTTGTTTATTTCAGTCTTGCACATTTGTTTCAATAGTTAGATTTAGATATATTAAATTGCTCATGTCATTTTCAGTTACCTCCGAAAGCCACAGCTGGACTGATGGTGAGGGATTGTATTATGAAATGTGTAGTTTGATATTAGTTTTCTTTCTGCAAGTTAGATATATTAAATTGCTCATAACATCTTCAGTTGCCTCCGAAAGCCACAGCTGGACTGATGGTGAGGGATTGAATTATGGATGTGTAGTTTGATATTAGTTTCCTTCCTGCAAGTTAGAAATATTAAATTGTGCATGACATCTTCAGTTACCTCCGAAAGCCACAGCTGGACTGATGGTGAGGGATTGAATTATGAATGTGTGGTTTGATATTAGTTTACTTTCTGCAAGTTAGATATCAATTACTCAAGTTGTTTATGGTTACTTCCGAAAATCATAGCTGGACTAATGATGAGGGATTAGAAGATAGTTTGATGTAATTTGATTTAGATTTACTTTATTGCAACTTTTGAATTTCTTTCAGCATAGTTTCTTTTGTGTTTAGACAGCAGCAAGAATAGTTTGGTTTCATGCTCACTAGTTCACTGTTTTGATTTATTAGATTAGCAGCACATTTTTTCATTTCAGTAGCACATTTTCATTTCCTTTCAAGTTTTGTCATTGTATGTTTCAAATTCCTTTTTCAATTTCAAGTTGGTAAATCATTATAAAGGACATCATTGCCTTAAATATTCATAACCATACTTGTCTTTTAGAATTTCCATCTCACATTAGGAAACCAACCAAGATCAATAAAAATCCAAAAACGACAAAAAGTAAGAGATAGGTTATCTTGCACATATAGTGCGCTACACTTCGTCAGCTTACGAATCCCTGGTTGATAATTTATGTTAGCAATTTAGGACACACTAAATTGACCAAACATTTTGGCGCCGTTGCCGGGGAAGTGTAACTAGGTAGCCTTATTTCTTACATCTAAAAAAAATTAATAATTCTTAAGTATGCTCTCCTCCTGCACTTTGTGTGATCTGGAGGATCAGAAAAAGGATTGTTATGTAAAAAAAAAAAAAAAATTAATAATTCTTGAGTATGCTCTCCTCCTGCACTTTGTGTGATCTGGAGGATCAGAAAAAGAATTGTTATGTGAAAAAGAAAAAAAAAGAGACAAAATAAAACTTCATCATTTCAATTGATTCAACAATTTAAAAAAATTTGATTTCAATAAATTGTTTTGTTTAATGAATATATATGTGTATTTTTAAAATTTTTGAAAATATAACATACATAATTTTATTAACAAATCAATTAAAAAAAAAAATCTCATGGAAATAAGACCCACGCATATGCATGAGGCCATTCTTTGGCTTGGCTTTACACATATATGCAGACCTTCAATCCACACAAAGACCCATGCACTGCAATTTAAAAAAAAAAACCTTCTCTTTTTCATATTCATTTTTCCTCAAACAACAGTTATTAGAAATCATTTAAAAAAAAAAAATTTGCACACAATGAATGTATATCACATGAAGAAACTGTTGATGAGGAAAATATTGCAAATTTTTGATGAGAAGAAGATTGCAATTTGCTGATGAAGAGAAGATTACAAATTCAATTGTAGGGACATACAATGGAAGTGTATCATATGAAGAAATTGTTGATGAAGAGAAGATTTCAGACTGTTGATGAAGAGAATATTGTAGATTCCATTGCAAGTAATTGGAATGAGGAAGATCAATCTGAACTTCTCTGTGAGATACAAGCCATTACACTTCAAAACCTGCAAAATAAAAACAAATCAAACCACAAGTAATTGCCAGAAAACGAAATGCGTCATTGTCAAAAACACCCGATTTTAAAACGTATTTTCTGAGCAAACCAGGACGAATTAGAAAAAAATAAAACATGGGTTTTTTCGGGAACGGGGTGAATTAGGTAATATTATAAAAACTTTCTGAAATTCGTAGCCATTTGGGAGAAATTCAGGGTTCTTCGGGGCACTAATTTGCAGTGTGCGTGAGAGAATTTTTTTTTTTTTTTTTTCATTATGAAAACAGTCACGGTTTTGAGAAATAATCAAGGAACTAATTTCCTTATTTGAGGGAAAATGTGGCAGAATTCATGTATGGTGGTACATGATGAATGACAAATGGATTATTTGAGGCAAACACATTATCACATGTACATCAAATGTAAGTTGTATAAATTGAAAAGGACTCTGCCTTCATCTCCTTCATAGTTAGGAATTTGACTTTAGAAATTTCAAGCTTTTTATTTTTATTTTGCATGAAAGAGGCATTGGCATGACTTTGTTTCAAAAATATGCATAAGGACAATTATTTCATCCATGCTTTATTTCATTTAAAAAAATAAAAATAAAAATAAAAATAAAAAAATTCAAAAAATAAATAAATAAATTCAAAAAATAAAAAAAAAAAAAAAAATAAAAAAAAAAATGAATCAATGAAATGAATAAGTTATTTGCTCACTTTTCTGAAGGTATTGATTAATTTTGGACTGATGATGAAAGATGAATGGCTAACTTTTTTATTCAAGATTTTTAGCAGCTGAAAAACCTCATTGTTCAAATCACCCTAACTTTCTCATACAAAATCAGATTTTGATGATTTAAGTATCGTTGGAAATGTCTCAACAAGATCTATACAATGAGAAATCCATCATTAGAGTTTGAAATGGCAAATAATGAAATAAATTGCTGAAAATAAGCTACATTCAACTTGAGACACTAATTCCAAAACAGGTATAAATTCTTTTGATTTTTCCTTTGAGAACTTGTTTCATTAATACAAATTCTTATTTTTGTGTGTAAATGTCATAACTAGAGAGATTGATCACCTCTCTCCCTTTGATAATCTTACATTCCATTGCAGAAGAAGTATTAGTTTTTTTGCAGGTTCCAAGAGGAAGGACAAATGACTACAAGAGAATGGTGTCTCTTTAAGAGACCAATTTGTTTCATAAGAGGATGATCAGCAACAAAGAGGAGGAAATATGCTGATGCAAAATCAGATCCAAACACTTGAAAACTTTCAGATACTATTGTCTCCATCACATCCATACCTCATAATAAACCATTCACCTCATTTCACTTCATATTTTCCATTTACATTCACATCCACTTTCCATTTCTTTTTGTCCATTCATAACCACAAATAAAAGCAAGAGGCTCATTCACATGCTTATTGCCCATTGCCATTTCTCATTCACATGCTTATTTCCCATTTTCCATTTCTACTCTCCATTGCCATCTTCCATTTTCATTTTCCATTTCTTGTCATTTTCATTCCACAAATAAGCCCTGCTTCAATGCAAATTATTGAGTCCATAGTCCTTTGAGTCTAAGTTCTTTGTAAAAACACCTTGAGGCTTGCATGCCTTAATGGCAAGTTCTCATGCTGAAAAACAATGGGAATACATTAATGTCTCTTGTTCGTTAGATATTCTAGGTGACTCGATATCAGCAAAATCATTCGTACCTAGCAAGATGTGTTTAGGCATCTTGACTCTCATTGTCATCAATGGTGAGAGTTCTCGTGTTGACTAGTGGCATCCATTAATGGCCACTAAGTCAACAATTTCCTACTATGTTCGACATCAAAACATCTTTTCACATAGTAGGAATTGTGCCAATGAGTTTTGAAGACATGAAGACTATTATTTTCAGCATTTTGGAGCAGATTCAGCAAGTTTTAGTAGAAGCAATAAAAGTCATCTCATCTCTTTATCCATGACTCCTCTTGTTCAGCCACTTGAAGAAGAATATGATCAGAATTTTGCAGCCACCACACATACACAACTCATCCACATTTAAGGTAAGTGAAGGTATGTTGTTTTCAAATTTTTAGTCATGTAATTCATTAGAATGCTAAAATTGTAACTTTGGAAAAATTTCTCACTCCCTTTTTCACATTGTCATATCTTTAGTTGGGGGGGAAGGGACATCATTTCATATCCACATGTCATACACTATCACACATTTTCATTTCATTTCCATCCACATATACTTCCCAACCAACTATTGTTGCAACATGATCCAAAAGATTATATGTCTTGCAAATGATCAATTCATTGATGAAGTAATTGATTCTAAATGTTTTCATGAACTTTGATGCAACAAAGAAAATAAAGCATTGTTACACAAGAACCAATGCTTCAAAAAAAAATGGTTGTTACACAAGAACCAACCATTGAAAAAAATGGTTGTTACACAAGAACCAACCATTGAAAAAAAAAAAAATGTTGCAATCAAATGTATTATACTTTGCCAAAAAGGAAAAATCAAGAAGCAAAGTTTGGAATGAATCTATATGAGTCAAAACTCATAAAAGATCAACTCATGGACAAATGAATCATTGCAATAGTTGCATGAGGACATGCAACAACTTCAGTTGGGGGGTATGTTGAGTCTCAAAAGTGTTCTCCATATTCATACATATTTCCATTATGTCATAACCATTTAGCTATTATTTCATAACCATTTGACCTAAAACCCTACATCAAGTAACCATTTTCATAAATATATGGGTTAGGATCCTTGTTTTCCAAAGTTATTTATTTTATGTATTTTAAGTGAATTTATGATTAGAAACTAGAAAATTAACATAGTTTCATATATCTATATATGGGTTATGAGTTTTGTGACATGTGTAGGTCAAAAGGAGACTTCTAGAAGACCCTTATGTGGCACTCTAAGGCCAAATTCGAATTTGGTTGGAGAAGATTATGGGATCAAGAGGATATGTGTCTCACTTCCTTGTTGTATTGAAACTCTAAGAGGATATGTGTCTCATTTCTCAAGTTGTGTTGAAACTCTAGAAAGACATGTGTCTTATCATTTCCTATTTTGATTGTAACTCTAGAGATGGAGGGAGAGATTCATGGACTCCCATTAATGAGATGTCTCCTCATATTTTGTATAAATAGGAAAATTTTTCTCCTATCATAAGTAATGAGAAAGTAATGAGAAAGTAATGAAGAAGTAGATTTGTAACTAAGTTCAAGATGGAATGGGATGTAGATTTGTGAGTTCTTTTTAATAGAGAAATTCAGTTCTTTGATGGTGTTTTGATTACAATTTCAAGGAGCTAAGGACTACACCAAATTGGTAGCAGATGGCCCCTGCTATCCAAGGAGGCTTTTACATGTTTTCTAGATAAGTTGCTTTCAATTCTGTTTTGTCATATTTCCTTACTTAGATTGCTTTTTGAAATCATAGATTTTAGCATAATTTTTCATGGCAGCCCGGGCATTTGCATATCTTTTGACTAATGACATGGAATCAATATTGTTCTGCTGTTAATTTATTTTTTCTTAGTTTTTGTTTAATTCCGGTATTGCTTTGTTTATTTCAGTCTTGCACATTTGCTTCAATAGTTAGATTTAGATATATTAAATTGCTCATGTCATTTTCAGTTACCTCCGAAAGCCACAGCTGGACTGATGGTGAGGGATTGTATTATGAAATGTGTAGTTTGATATTAGTTTTCTTTCTGCAAGTTAGATATATTAAATTGCTCATAACATCTTCAGTTGCCTCCGAAAGCCACAGCTGGACTGATGGTGAGGGATTGAATTATGGATGTGTAGTTTGATATTAGTTTCCTTTCTGCAAGTTAGAAATATTAAATTGTGCATGACATCTTCATTTACCTCCGAAAGCCACAGCTGGACTGATGGTGAGGGATTGAATTATGAATGTGTGGTTTGATATTAGTTTACTTTCTGCAAGTTAGATATCAGTTACTCAAGTTGTTTATGGTTACTTCCGAAAATCATAGCCGGACTAATGATGAGGGATCAGAAGACAAGTTGATGTAATTTGATTTAGATTTACTTTATTGCAACTTTTGGATTTCTTTCAGCATAGTTTCTTTTGTGTTTAAACAGCAGCAAGAATAGTTTGGTTTCATGCTCACTAGTTCACTGTTTTGATTTATTAGATTAGCAGCACCTTTTTCATTTCAGTAGCACATTTTCATTTCCTTTCAAGTTTTGTCATTGTATGTTTCAAATTTCTTTTTCAGTTTCAAGTTGGTAAATCATTATAAAGGACATCATTGCCTTGAATATTCATAACCATACTTGTCTTTTAGAATTTCCATCTCACATTAGGAAACCAACCAAGATCAATAAAAATTCAAAAACGACAAAAAGTAAGAGATAGGTTATCTTGCACATATAGTGCGCCACACTTCGTCAGTTTACGAATCCCTGGTTGATAATTTATGTTAGCAATTTAGGACACACTAAATTGACCAAACACCAGGTCATCATCCCTGTCTCAACACAGGTCTGTATCACTCTTATATTCTCAATGGTGTTAATACTAGTGTATATTGATCGTATTATCTATGAAATTATATTTGAAACCAAGCCTCCTAGAATGTCCCCAGAAGCCATGGAAAACCTCAAGAATATTGGGAATTGGTTTGGTGAAAATTTATTTATATGTATTAGAGCTTTGGGTAGCTATGCAGAACCCCATGTCCTACCCCTTTACATTCCCAACAAGCTTCTATGCAGGGAAGTAGCTCACGAGACAATAGGCCATGGAATCACCAAGGCATTGAAAGACAATAACAAAAAGGTTTGTCCTTGGTTTCCTCCATGGGGGCTTCACTCAATGAACTATGACATAGCACGTGAATTTGTGGCATACTAAACACTACCCTTAATTTGACTACATATTGGAAAATATATCTAAAAATCACTTTATTTTACCCCCTACCCATATGAATCCAATACATCTTCCCAATTTGAAAACCCCTTACTTTCGCTAGATATTGTAGGCATCAATTTTTTCATTAACATTTTTGATACCCCTTTATATTTATATCCCTAGTATACTGACATGATGCCTCTCTTATGACCCCACATGCATTCTACAATGCACCAGTCCTTTTTTGATATACATTGTAGATGCATATTAGTTCTCCCACAATGAAATTATTCAACCCACACTCAAGCACATCTCACTATGATTTGTGGCATTTAATGGTATAAGGAACACAAAGATCAACCGTGTTTTAGGAAAATCGATTATGCACGCATATATAAAATGACATATAAACTAATCTATATGATGATGACATATCAATTGATGAATCTTTATGAATATATTTGCACCAAATAAGGTGTTCAATCACAAGTCTAGACACTCTAGATGCAAGACCACTATCTACAACCAAGGTTGGGGCCCCAAATATCAATCCATATAAAGTGATGGGTTATACTTCCATCACTCAATCAATCATTCACTCACTATCTCTTAATCAAGGGAACTTATTACAGCCTATTTGGGTCTTTGGAGAGGAATAAAGAGAGCAACTGCCGTGTGTGTAATTGAAATGTGTATCTAATAATCTTGTTATAACCATGAATTCATGGTGAATTATGATGGACATGAAAAACCACACTTATTATAAGTAATAACATTTTTTTTTGCAGTATTTACAAATTACAAGCAATAGACAAGAAATTTGCTATTTTTTTGACAAATGTTGTATTTACGAACTATGGTATAGGAACACTAAATTAGATGAAAGATTGTATGGTCTCTAAATTGATGTGATGCGCTCCTTTGTAAATTCTAAATAAGATAATTTTTTTCTTTATTTACCAAATTTTTTTTTAATGGAGTCCAAGTTGCTAAGTCAAATGATTGTGCCACATTCATAAGCATGGGTGCTTGATTAAGTATCGTTTCTTATGTTGTGATTTTCCTAGTTCACTTATAAACTAATGCAAAAGATATAGCATGTATTGAATGTACAGTCACACTCCAACAATCCTTTTAACATATGAAAATGAAAACTCTAAAAAATTCTAATGACAAATGAAATTCACATAGAGAATAACCTACTAGAAGTTACACTCAAACTTTGTTTATTACCCTCCCTTTGCCAATCCTCTAGCACCAATTATTCATTCTTCAATGTGAAAGCTTGCTTTGATGTTGATCTGTAGATGATGTGGCTATGGCCTATCCATCTCATAAACCTGGACACTTTCATGGAATTAATTAAAAAAATATTCTCTATCAAGCTAAGTTCAAGGCTTCTTTTTTGACGAGGATGAATGAGTGGCTCTATTTGGTCAAGCCAAGCTGACTTGGTTCACTTCTTGTATTGACAAGGCCAAGGATTATTCAAGAAATGCAAGAACCCTATATTTAATGGCCAACAAATAAAAAACTCTATTGGTTAATTTAATAAATACACTCTAATTTTTAATGTGCATTCATAAAACTTCACTCCATCATTCCTCTTCTCATTCACAATATAATTAATTGATGAACGACTTCCTAACATTGAATTTATGTCATTACTCAAACATTTGTTTTCCCAAAACATGTGGTTGTAGCTTGATATGATGCAGACTCATGATCTAATGTTCTAGTAAATAAACCAACATTGATTTAATTGAAGAGACCACTTGGAAACTTGGGTGATTTCAAATTTCGGAAATGTGTATCCTTGAGTGCAAATTTCTTAGTTACATCTCACATACACAAGTACATTGTCATGACCAAAATCATGATAATCAAAGAAAATAAATCAAGCACAATAAGCATATCCATCTATCATTTCCAAGGGCATAAAATAACATGAAAAGTCTCTCTCATGAATACATCCAAGCTCATCTAACAACTACTCCAATATGTGAAATCTCATACAAGATAAGGGGTAACAAGGTCTATTATCTATAATGTGTTTATTGTCAATAGTTTCAAGCCATGTGAGCCATTTCACTTGGAGTGATCCATTCTGTTCACCCATTAGAGGCTTCCATTTCATAATTTTAGTCTTGGCTTTTTGAAGATGTTTTACTTAATGTCCATATCAAGATTAGTAGGTGCCATAAAATTAGTATGTGAGTGAAGTTGTAAAGAAGGGTTTTTTCTATAGTATGCTGCAAATGCACCTGCTATATTATATGTTCATTAAGTGAAGCCCCCATGTGTCCAAACTACAATGTGATGGCTTGGGCCTTCCTTCATTGAAGCATCGAATAACCAGATGTTGATGGGGTAAAATATCACCTACAACCCGGGGAAAATACAAAGATGGTAGAAAATGGTACAACAATTTTGATTTGGGTAAGAAGACATGGAGGTCACAAGAGAGGTACCATATTAATTTACTATATTGTGATGACTCGTAGCATGTGCGACTACATGGGGTGAGTTGGCCACACCATTCCAACACCCCCAATAGTGATCCCTTCCCATTATTTTGAAAATGACTAAAAATAATTAATTCTTAGAAAACTCACCCTATCATTGATTTTACAATTTATTTATCATCTTTTTTCACATATAAAAATTTAAAAATGATATTTTTTAATATAAGTTTAATTTACTATGATATTCTTTCACATTGGAACATAAATAAGATATTTTAAAATCAATAAATTAAGGGTTAATATGAAATTATTCAATATGTACATTTAATGATAATTTATTTATATTATTAAATTAATATGAAATTATTCAATAGCACTTTAATGCATCTAAATTGTCCATGAAAATGAAATGGTATGTGCGAGGAGGTTAAAGGTTCAAATTCCTCAATTCACCTATACCCCAAATATGCACCTCGAGGTTATAAAGTCTTGTATTGAAATTTATTTTTAAAATTTTATTGCATTTAAATTGTAATGATAATGTCAAAAAGGACATACATAGGCATCTAGAAATTATAATTTCTCCTCATATTAAAAATTATTAATAAAATTTTACTGCATCTAAATTGTAAGTATATTTTTTTGACGAATATTAACATCTACATGGGTTTTTGACCAAGCCTGTTACACTCAGCTGACAACCAGCAACCCCTTGCAACCATCAACTAGCTCGTTGTGCCATTCTTTGCCACTTGAGCCAGCCATGTGGTCCCTCACCCATCTATATTGTAAGGATTTTTTAAAAACTTTTATTAACCTCTACATGGAATTTTGACTAGGGTTGTTACACTCAACCGACGACCAAAAACCCCTTACAGCCATCAACAAGCTTTTTGTGTCATTCTTCACCACCTGATCCAGCCATGTGGTCCCTCACCCATCTGTATTGATCGTATGTTTGAAGGTGCACCTACCGAACCCAAAGGTATATCTTGTCATTTGGTACTTGAATATTGGGTTTACTTATCATGGACACTTCTAGGCATGGATTAATGGGGGGATTCAGCAGAAAGAGTGGGCTCAATTTGTGCTTATGTCCTCTTGACCTCTTTCGGATGTTACCCTTGGATTTTAGTCCCGTTCGATCTTCTTTACTGACCATTTGGTTTTAGGGTGGTACTACTTGGGAAACCTTGATTTTGGTCATGTGGCACCGTTCCCTCATCCACATATATCACTTCCCTTCCATTTATTATAACCCCATTCATCATATTTCCCACCCGGGTCCACATTTCTCCACTGGGTCCACATAGGCTTAGAATCCCCTTCCCCTTTCCCACACCTTGGGCCAGGCTTGGAATAATGCCCCAGAGGTTGATGCAACTAAAAAATAAAAGTAAAAGCATAAATGCCCACATTCAATAGGAAAATGTACCACAAGATGGAAAATATCGTAAGGACAAACATATTTAGCACGTGGGAAAAATCAAAATGCATGAGCTCTATCCCATACCCATTGTCATCACCCTGGTTCCACAGGCCCTAGATGAACCTCCTTTATCATTCAAGACCCCATGATTGGCCCAACCCCTAGAGGGAAATGAACTGCCCCACCAAAAAGGGGGTATCCACTGCTACATTTTACACATAATTCTCTTATTCTTTGATCCCTGAACAGTTAATCAAAGAAAAATCATAAAAATAAAAAGGCATATAAATAAGGGTGGAAAAATCAAGGTCGGGGCACCTCATGTGCCACGATTTCTCCCTCCTATACATTATATACTCAGGTGTGGGCTTCCCTTCTTCTAGCTACCCTTGTACCCAGATATGTGGCCCAATATTTCCCCTCTCATTCCCTACTCCATTCACCTCTCTATCACATGCCACCACCACTTGAGGGATGTACCTTGGACATACCATCCCCTCTAAAGGTAGAAACCACCTAATAAAGTATTTGGTTAACCCCCCTTGGAGCTTGGAGACATTAGCACATGCCAAAGCCCACTATGGAAGGGCATGCCATTATGAAGTGTCCACTTTTTGTCCATGATTTGTAAGCTCTTGTACCTAATTACTTTAATGACTTGTTGTGGTGGAAGGCTAGGGAATGCATTGGATCTTATGCAAGATTGCAGATGGTGCCCATCGTGAGTTTGGTCTCCCTATACATTGTCCTAACTCTCGAAAGGGATTCATTGGCACATATAGGGTTGTGTATAGAGCCACGAGCCTCAAAAAGAATAGAAAAAACTCTATGGGTCCCCATAGATGTTCAGATATTGCTCGAGATCCACCTATTAGACGAGGAAGATGCACCTGGTACACCATGCCTAGTCGGACCTGCAGTTGCACCACACACTTGGCAGGTGAACCAAAACTTGTACATTGATGTGGCATCATTTATTCCATCATATGAGTCCTTACATATGCTCTACATGCATCTTTGACTTACTTGGAGACCCATGAGGTTATTGGTGTGCCCCCACATCCACTGGGAGCACCACATTGTTTATTGTTTGGAGAATAAGGGGCCACCCCCTTGTCCGTCACTTCTGAGGGTTCTATTCAACATTATGGAACTTATGGACCTCATCAAACCTCTTGGAGGGCCCAACGACATGCATTATTTATCATTTGACCTCTTGAGAGGCTTATTATTTGATTCGTGAGCTAGTTTGGTGGGATTGTCATCGAAAGTTAGTTACTTTGCACATTATTTTATTTTAGGGGCTACTGTAGGCCCAATTAGGTAATTATAACTCCTAATAAGTGTATAAATAGGAGAGACATGAATTCATTTTGTATCATCACTTGGATTGGATCATTCTCTCTCTTGAGATTTTCACATTTCCTTCTTGGAGGACGAATCGGAGCATGGATGAATTTTGATGTTTGGATTGGATTTTCTTATCTTGGATATTATTTATTGGAAAATGTATTGATGGTTCGATATATTATATTGCATGTAAGTATGATATTTATGCCATTTTCTCTTACTTTTTTGTATACATTTACCATGGGATTTTCACTATTTTAGGGCTAATTGCTGCATGCATTTACTGTGTCATTGTGGAATTATGTTTCTATATAGCACATCCCTATGTATGTGCCATGATTTTTGAATGAATTGACTTAGAGATCAAATTTATTTTGATAATCCATCTTCATCTGCAAGCGAAGTATAAACACTTTAAGGTCACTTTATTTTTTTCCCTAACGTTAGACAAAGTTTCCCTTAGAGCCTCCTTGAGCTAGAGACGAGATCCTCCTTCATAATTCTTATTGAATCCATATTCCCAAAAGGAATTAGGCACTGATCCACCATAAGGTGATCATCTTAAGAAAAAATTCTTCACATTTTCCCCTCTTTTCTAGGTGTAGCCACATTGGGCCACGTTGGACCACGTAGGGCATCACTTTCCCGACAATGTAGCCATAGAAAATTTTTAATCTCCTAGCCTCTACTGCGCTGGTGTGTTCTAAAGGTATCCTATAAATTTGAAGAAATTCCGATGGTGGGATTGCGATATATCCCAAGCCCTATCTATGAGATCGAACTTTGCCCTCGTGTTCCCTAGGCTAGTACCTCATAGGATCAATTTGGCACCTTTAAGTGAAAATTATTTATTTGATCCTCTTCCCATCCTTGTTTAGGTTAAGGTCATCATTGGTTGCTAAATTCCCTCCCCTTAACCTGGGGTGGGTCCAATTGGTCCTGTGTGGTCCCATTCCTCATCGAAGTGAATTCTTCAAAAAACAATGCGGGAATCCAAGTTTTGCAAGTATTTTAGGGATTGGTAATCTCGTTCATAAGTCAAACTCCCCTAACCTAGTCATTAAATCCTCACCCCCCTATCCTAGAAAGCCTTGTACCTTGCTTAAGGTGTTGAAAATGGCAACAAGAAACAGTGAAGGAGGCCTCCTGAAACATCTTTCCTAATCCTAGTTGGAAAGTGATCACCTAAACTAGGTGGGGACCACACATGTGATTTTTGTCGAAAAGTATATTTTTAGACTATGTCTATTTTTAGACATATGGAGCATGGTCTAGGAGTTGCGGGATGCTATTCTTGGATGATTGGTCTAGTTGGTAAAAATAGATGGACATCTATTTTTAGACATACAAGTCGAAGTCTATTTTTAGACTGCCTCTCTAAAAATAGATCAGTCAAATATTATTAACCCTTAATAATATTTGGACTATAAACATTATCTTATCCTCTTGGAGCACTTCAGTTCTAGCTACAGATGTGGCACATGCAGCTGGCAGAAGGAAATTCGAATTTCCTATGGGTTAGTTGAGCTATTGCATGGTTGAATTCAGTTAGAACTCATGTGGCAAAGTTTGGTGGAGTTGATGAGACAGTTGGTGGAGTTGTGTTCGGTTTAACTTAGTTGAACTAGTTGTATTTAGTCTAACTGATAAATACACTACTTGAGTGGTGTGAATTAATTAATAATTAATTCACTAATTATTAACTCATTATTCAACTAAAGAACACATCAGTTAACAACAGTGCATGGACAGTTCAGTGGAGACCAGTGTTAGAGGTAGGAGAAAGGGTGGAGTCTACTATCAGTTGTGACTATAGTGTGCATGAGATTTGCACAATCATTGGAGGAGATTGCCAATGAGGATTGCACAGTTAAAGCCAATGGAATTCGAATTCATTCCATATATTCTCTCATCTTGGATTTCGCAGTAGAGGCAGGCAAACAGTGGAGGAGTTTTGAACCCGTGACTTGTTCAAAACTGAGCTAGTTTGTGTGTAACTTTTGGAGACAGTATTGAGTACTTGTGAGGAGTATTGTACTGATATTGTTACATGATTCTTCTTCATTATAATATACAGACAGTAGGGGGTTTTCAGCTGTAAGCTTTCCCCAGTATACATATTGTGTTATATGTGTTGAATTTCTATGTGCGCATGTGAATGTTTTCAATACCGCTTGTTGTTTTTATTTCCGCATGTGATGATTAATGCGTAGAAGAGATTATGTGTTATGTATGAAGCTCAAATAGTATGTGACCAGGATAATCTCAGTGAATAATTCAGAAAATTATTCAAATTTCTACATAAGGAGCAAGTAAGTCCCATTCTTAAGCCTCTTCTAGGAAACAATCATTGAGGTCTCTTCATATCCAATTGTTGATCTATCCTTCTTTAGTGACTCTCTCTATACCTTGTCTCCTCCCATCGGTGCAAGTCCATAAATATTGGGGAGCCTTAGCTGAGGTGGCAATGGGATAAGTCTCCATAGTTCCCCTTGTCCTAACAATTGACCCTTTAGGATTCCCCTTTAGGCCCCCTACTAGTTTGAGTGGTAACAAGCCGCACATGTGAATTTGTTTGACCAACTTCTTGGAGGCTGCATGTGTGATATGTTGACTAAGTTTGATCATAGGAAGTTTGACGAGTTTGATTGTAATTTAACCAAAATTTGATTACAAGAAGGCCATGTGTGCAAGCGTTTGACTAGCTGCAATTTGACCGTTGACTACAGGGCCACACATGCAGATTGTTGACCACATAATTTGACTAGGGCTGAATTTTGACTGCAGGGTAGTTTGACTAGGTCATTGACCACCATTATATTATGAATTTTTGGCTAGTTTGATCAACAATTTTTTGACCAAGTTTGACTGGTATTTTGACTTGTATATTGGCACAAGTTTCTAAATAAATTGTTGATTTGTAAACCTTTTTGAAAAAACAATTTCTTCTTAAGAAAATATTGTTGGGCTTTCTCCCTAGGTTGGGTTTCCATGGTGAAAAAAATTGTGGCTATTGTGCATGGTTGTAGTTATACGATGTTTCTTATTTCCACTGCACTTACTGTTGATATTGTAAGTATAATTATTCAATGAGAGTAGTGACATAAAAAATATTGTTTGAAAATAATTAGGAAGTAATTATTAGGCACAAAACTATATTCTATGACTCTTTCCATATAATTTCAACATATTCAATGCATTTTTTAACATTCTTAACTTATATGGAAGGAAAATCATGAAAATGTGTTTTTAGATTTTTGTCTTCTAGCATATGAAGATTTTTTTTATATAAGGAAGGATATGGTATTAGCATTGGAAACATATGTGAAAAAATTTAAAAACTATCTACTATAACCAATTCATTTTCTGGTATTTTTAATTGCTATGAGAGATGAATTATGAAAATATGTTTGGTTTTTTTTTTGAAATATTATATATAAGTGTATATATTTCTTAATTATATCATTATTTTGGATAAATAAAATGATTAGGGTGGAAGGCCAATTACAAAAAAGTTTTCTTAAATTCTTACATTTCATAAGATCACAGATGAATGAGGAAATTATTCAAGGAACACCAAAGCCAATGCGATAGTTTAGAATGCTATTTTTCTTCTTGTCATGTTGTATTAGCTTTTAATAATTATTGTTAGAAACTTTTATTAAAATATAATATGAGAATATGATGATTGAATATAGTGTCTTTTCCCAAGCTAACAATATTAACAAAGATAAATCAACTCTAATTTTTTTTGTAATTTTTCTATCATCGACAATGAGAATGACATGTTGTAATTCAAGTCAAAGGAAGTTGAATGTATGAATCGCAATGCTTATTGTGAAACCAAATTTTCAAACCAATAATTTTTGAGGGCTCATGAGACATCAATTCTTAGCTGGTTCTAACCAATTATGCTATTTAGTAAGAGTAAACCTTAACCTAAATAATACTATGCAACAAGTCATGGAACTATATGGAGGAATCAAGACACTAAAAGTTTATGTTGCTTTGAAAGGTTGGAAATACTACTGAACTAGGATTGAAGCAACATCTATAAATAATAATTCACGAATAAGGGTTCCTTAGATGAATTTATATTTCATTTCAAATTTTTTTTTAAGAAAAGGTAATAAAATTACTTTTACCAAGGGTTTTGGGAAGGTGGGAAGAAAGTGATAAGGATGGTTAGATAGCTTTATTTTTATATTACATGTTTTTAATTTGAATTTAGAACCATTTGACCCCTCTTGATAGGTAACATACTCTAGTATATATAATTGACATGTATTTTAAAATATTTAAATTTAAGCAAAAAAAAATTATATGTATTTGTACTTATTTAGATGTTGATTCAAATATATATATAGATAGAGAGAGAGAGAGAGAGAGAGAGAGAGAGAGTTGTTGTATGTGTTATATTAAGAGAGAAATTTTGCATGGGAGGATAAAAATCCAATTTCTTATGTCTCTTAATGCATAAAGAAAGATGTGATAATGGTAAATGTTTTAAGTTATTTTGTTAGGATTGGGGTATGAAAGACTATGGTGAGTTCTAACTTCCTATATCTATGAACTTATGAGAATCTATGGTCTTTTATACCCCTATACAATATTCTTATATCTCTTTGAGATGTTAGCACCTCCTCCACACTCTTTCTCATACTATGGAAGAACTAGTGGCTTGTGAAAATGTAAAAAAAAATTCCTTATTTTATTAGGTTTTGATAATAAGATTTAGGGTTATGTTTAAGGATGAGAATTGATTTCAAAACCTCCATGATTCTTTTAGAACTTTCTGGTGGGATCCCCCATGTTACTAACTCCACGTTTTTGAGTTATGGTGGCACTAAATGGAAGTGTAAGAAAATTTTGGACCATTGCATTGCTAGATCAATAATTAAATGCATATGAATATTGTTTTACATTCATTATAATGATATGGGAGGATATTAATGAGAAGAATTATTTCAAAATTGGATGATGAAATGCTATCACAACTATCATATGGCATCATGTCCTTGAAAACATGTTTAGGGGCTTGAGAATGAGCTAGAAGTTGGTAATATGAACTTGAAAATATAAACACTATCTTTAAGATATCCCAAATGTTGGTATCCCCCTTTTAGAAAACCAACAGACTCACAAGTTACTTGTGTAAATACATTTTGGATCATCCCTCCTCGTTTCGGAGGCTAGTCTCCACAAACTTTAGTTTAGTTTCCTCGTTGGAGTACCATTTTGACTTTTGTTGATAGTTGACCTTGGAATCCATCCTACAAAATTTCTTGTTGATTGATTTAGGTCATTATAATATTCTTTTGTAGAATTTCATCCTCTAGTAATTCTACCTAATTTGGTGCCAAATCTTTAGTCAATGGTAAAGATTGGACCTCTTCTTCCTCATTAAGCATGGATGGTTCATATAGTTTTAGGTGCTCTAAATTTACTATTAAGTAGATGCACATATAAGGTGGATGCCTAAGTTTTTAAACATTATTTCCTACCTTCTCCAATATTTCAAAGGGTTCCATTCTCAGGGACTTTAATTTTATTCCCTAGTCTATGTAACCTTTCTTTATTAAGGTGAAACCGAACTCGATATCCTATTTGGAGGGCTTACATTACAAAAAAATTTAGTTGTTATTCATCTTGGTTGATATTCAAATAAATTTCATTCATTTAAGGAACATTATAGAGGCATTAGAACTATTAAATAGATGAGCTTTATTTTATTTTCCAAACCAACGATCAAAGGGAACTCTATTATGAATACTTTTTTATTATTATTGGAAATTTGTATATAGGGTGTTTGTTTCTTATTGGCCCCCCAAAAAAGGAATAATTTAGAACTTTAAATACTGGGCATAGGTGAAAACAAATATTACTTGAATTTCAAAGTTGTGGCTTATTATTCCATTGGAATGTTGAAGTTTCTATATAAAAAAGGTGTTGTCTAATTATTATATGTTTTAGAGTTTTTGGCTGGAATTCTACTAAATAATTTTTGGCTAATCATGATTTTTTGTTGTTTAAAATGTGTTTTTGATTGCATATATGGGTTGAGTGCCCTTAAAAACCCATGGGGCACTCTAATTGTAGAGGTTCACAAATTAAACTTGTGATTCCAACAAATATCTCATGCATTTTAAGCAAATTCAAATAGAAAATATCCCCAAAAAAACTCCAAAACATATAACATATAGGCTATAACTAAAAAAAAGTTTAAGTAGTTTTTTTTTTCATGTGATACAATTTTGATTGTAATTTCTTGTTTTTTAAAACACTTTTTGAATGCACAAATATTTATCTCTCTGAAAAACCCTTAGAACATTAGAATCCTACATATTGAACAACTTAAATAGTCTATTTCCTCTATAATTTAGACTAAACCATAAAATAAATGAGTAAAACTATGTTTACAGAACATCTCATCTCGTGACGATCCCATCCCGACAATCTCGCGACACATGCTTGGCCTCACTTCGGTGAATCAAATCACTTCAAGCAAGTCAATCAATATCAGTTTTTTGTTGCAGTATCTTAGCCATAATGGGACAAATTTTTACTAGAAATGGTAGAGCACAGTAATGCTCGTCACATAAATTTCAGTATGGTGGAGCACAGAAATGCTCGTCACAAGAAATGCTAGAATGAAGAAAATAACATATGATCCTTTAATGGTGACATGGAGTCCAATAAAAGGATTTTCATCGGTAAAGGCTTATGACTTTTGATTCCATTTAAGGAATTGTGTGAAAATTCATGAACTATGAATTGTAATTGCAAAATTCATTGAATGAATCTCAAGAGTTTGTAGTAAGTAAATTCAAAGTTATTTAAAATCTCCATAGTAATTTGCTTAAAAAAAAAAAAATAAAGGCCTGAAAAAAATAAATGAGTAAAAATATTTTTACAGAACATCCAGTGACACATGCTTGGCCTTGCTTCGGTGAATCCAATCACTTAAAGCAAGTCAATTCAATGTCAATTTTTTGTTTCGGTAACTCAGCCGTAATGCGACAAATTTTTATCAAAAATGGTAGAGCACAGTAATGCTCGTCACATGAATTTTTACCAGAGCATAATAATGCTCGTCACATGAATTTTTACCAGAAATGGTAGAGCACAGTAATGTTGGTCATATGAATTTTTACCATAAATGGTAGAGCACAGTAATGCTCATCACATGAAATATCATAATGAAGAAAATAACATATGGAAAAACTTATTTTCTGGGCTATACATTATTAAATGTGTTTGGGCATGTACTGCCCGTTTAAATCTAACGGTGGAAAATATATGCCCCACCGCATTTACTTTGATTTGCGCCTCGACACTGAGGTAAATTTTGTTAATTTTGTAATTATTTTTTGTTGGTTATTTTTAATTTTCTTTTAATTTGATTTTTTTTGTTCGTAGGAATTTGGTTGTCTTCCACGACATCTTCAGCGTCTTCAAGAATCACTCGGGTTCGTCTGTGAATTTTTGCGACTTTCCAAGTATGTATCATGAATTTCTTGCCGCCTTTTGCATTGAAAATTCATTCCAATCAAAAAAATATCCACCAGCAAGAAAACTCATCCCATTCAAGAAATCTCCATCGACAAGCCGTACACACTAGTTTTTATTTTATTTTATTTTATTTTATAAATAATTAATTTGTAATATAGATTAAATATTGTATCTAGAATTTATTTTGATAATCCTGTGGCAGGGTAATAATACACATAAGATTAGGCAACCAATAAATGTTAAGCTATAGAAAATTAAATGCGTTGGGGCAGTATATGTAATCTAACAATGAACATATACTCACTTAGATTTAAATTCGTGCCCCACTGCATTTAATTTCCTATAGCTTAAAATTTATTGGTTTCCATAACATTATATATAAAGAGTAAGTACTATAATCTCTGGAGATTCATTCATTTAATTTTGCTTATTGTTCCATCATCTTGTTGGTGTGCGCAATCCCTAGTTCACAAATTTCAGGCAATTCCTTAAATGGAATCAGAAAGTCATAAATTTGTACCAATGAAAAGCTTTTTCACACAATTCCTTAAATGGAATAAAAAAAGTCATAAATATTTACCAATGAAAAGGCTTTTCTTCCACTCCACGTCACTAATCAAGGATCATATGTTATGGGGAGCTTTATTTTTTTTTTCTATACGTTATTAAATGCGGTAGGGCATATATTTTCCACCGTTAGATTTAAACGTGTAGTACATACCCAAACACATTTAAAAATGTATAACCCAGAAAATAAGTTTTGCCATATGTTATTTTCTTCATTATGATATTTCATGTGATGAGCATTACTGTGCTCTACCATTTCTGGTAAAAATTCATATGACCAGCATTACTGTGCTCTACCATTTCTGGTATAAATTCATGGGACGGGAATTATTATGCTTTGGTAAAAATTCATGTGACAAGCATTACTGTGCTCTACCATTTTTGATAAAAATTTGTCGCATTATGGCTGAGTTACTGGAACAAAAAATTGACATTGAATTGAATTGCTTGAAGTGATTGGATTCACCAAAGCAAGGCCAAGCATTTGTCACTGGATGTTCTGTAAACATAATTTTACTCATTTATTTTTTTCAGGCCTTTATTTTTTTTTTTTAATTTTAAGCAAATTACTACGAAGATTTTAAATAATTTTGAATTTACGTACTACAAACTCTTGAGATTCATTCAATGAATTTTGTAATTACAATTCATAGTTCATGAATTTTCACGCAATTCCTTAAATGGAATCAAAAGTCATAAATCTTTACCAATGAAAAGCCTTTTATTGGACTCCACGTCACCATTAAAGGATCATATGTTATTTTCTTCATTCTGGTATTTCCTGTGATGAGCATTACTATGCTCTAACATACCATTTCTAGTAAAAATTCATGTGACGAGCATTACTGTGCTCTATCATTTCTGGTAAAAATTTGTCCCATTATGGCTAAGATACTGCAACAAAAAACTGATATTGATTGACTTGCTTGAAGCGATTTGATTCACTGAAGTGAGGCCAAGCATGTGTCGCCAGATTGTCGGGATGGGATTTTCACGAGATGAGATGTTCTGTAAACATATTTTTACTCATTTATTTTATGGTTTAGTCTAAATTATAGAGGAAATAGACTATTTAAGTTGTTCAATATGTAGAATTCTGATGTTCTAAGGGTTTTTCATAGGGCTAAATATTTGTGCATTCAAAAAGTATTTTAAAAAACAAGAAATTACAATCAAAATTGTATCACATGAAAAAAAAATACTTACACTTTTTTTTAGTTATAGCCTATCTGTTATATGTTCTCGAGTTTTTCGGGTATATTTTCTATTTGAATTTTCTTAAAATGCACGAGAGATTTGTTGGAATCACAAGTTTTATTTGTGAACCCTCTACAATTAGAGTGCCCCATGGGTTTTTAAGGGTGTTCAATCCATATATGCAATCAAAAACACATTTTAAACAACAAAAAATCATGATTAGCCAAAAATTATTTAGTAGAATTCCAGCCAAAAACTCTAAAACATATAATAATTAGACAACACCTTTTTTGTATAGCAACTTCAACATTCCAATGGAATAATAAGCCACAACTTTGAAATTCAAGTAATCTTTTTTTTGCACCTATGCCCAATATTTAAAGTTTTAAATTCTTCCTTTTTTGGGGAGCCAATAAGAAACAAACACCCTATATACAAATTTCCAATAAATAATCACAAAGTATTCATAATAGAGTTTCCTTTGATCGTTGGTTTGGAAAATAAAATAAATCTCTTCTATTTCATAGTTCTAATGCCTCTACACTGTTCCTTAGATAAATGAAATTTATTTTACTATCAACCAAGATGAATAACAACTAAAATTGTTTGTAATGTAAGCCCTCCAAATAGGAGATCGAGTTTAGTTTCACCTTAATAAAGAAAGGTTACATAGATTAGGGAATAAAATTAAAGCCCCTGAGAATGGAACCTTTTGAAATATTGGAGAAGGTAGGAAATAATGTTTACAAACTTAGGCATCCACCTTATATGTGCATCTACTTAATAGTAAATTTAGAGAACCTAAAACTATATGAACCATCTATGCTCAATGAGGAAGAAGAGGGCCAATATTTACCATTGATTAAAGATTTGGCACCAAATTAAGTAGAATTACTAGAGGATGAAATTCTACAAAAGAATATTAGAATGACCTAAATCAATCAACAAGAAATTTTGTAGGATGGATTCCAAGGTCAACTATAAACAAAAGTCAAAATGGTACTCCAACGAGGAAACTAAACTAAAGTTTGTGGAGACTAAAGGCCTCCAAAATTAGGAGGGATGATCCAAAATGTATTTACACAAGTACATTGTGAGTTTGTTGGTATTATAAAAGGTGGATACCAACATTTGGGATATCTTAAAGATAGTGCTTATATTTTCAAATCCATATTACCAACTTCTAGCACATTCTCAAACCCGTAAACATATTTTCAAGGACATGATGCCATATGATAGTTGTGATAGCATTTCCTCATCCAATTTTGAAATAATTCTTCTCATTAATATCCTCCCATCTCGTTATAATGAATGTAAAACAATATTCATATGCAATTAATTATGGCTCTAGCAATGCAATGGTCCAAAATTTTCTTACACTTCCATTTAGTGCCACCATAACTCAAAAACGTGGAGTTAGTAACATGGGGGATCCCACCACAAAATTCTAAAAGAATCATGGAGGTTTTGAAATCAATTCTCATCCTTAAACATAACCCTAAATCTTATTATCAAAACCTAATAGAATAAGGAAAATGTTTTTACATTTTCACAAGCCACTAGTTCTTCAATAGTATGAGAAAGAGTGTGGAGGAGCTGCTAACATCTCAAAGAGATATCAGAATATTTTATAGGGGTATAAAAGACCATAGTTTCTCTTAAGTTCATAGATATAGGAAGTTAGAACTCACCCTAGTCTTTCTTTTTATGTTGGTTTCTCATGTGGTTATTTATGGTAAATACTTATGCTCCATTATGTATGACTTCCTATTGTGGTATATTTCATATGTAATTCTTTTTGAAGAATACAAATGATGTTTTTAAATTATTAAAAGTACAAAGAGATGGTGACACAATTGAGTATAAAGTCATTGTAATCATTTTAAGTTTAAATCTATTGTAGCGAACTGGTCATTAAAACATTCAATATGGTTTATACCCCAATCCTAACAAAATAACTTAAAACATTTACCATTATCACATCTTTCTTTATGCATTAAGAGACGAGAGAAATTGGATTTTTATCTTCCCATGCAAAATTTCTCTCTTAATATAACACATACAACAACACACACACACACACACACACACACACTCTCTCTCTCTCTCTCTCTATATATATATATAATTAATGTAAATTTGAATCAACATCTAAACAAATACAAATACATATAAAAAAATTATGCTTAAATTTAAATATTTTAAAATACATGTCAATTATATATACTAGAGTATGTTACCTATCAAGAGGGGTCAAATGGTTCTAAATTCAAATTAAAAACATGTAATATAAAAATAAAGCTATCTATCCATCCTTATCACTTTCTTCCCACCTTCCCAAAACCCTTGGTTAAAGTAACTTTTATTACCTTTTCTTAAAAAGAAATTTGAAATGAAATATTAATTCATCTAACGAACCCTTATTCATGAATTATTATTTATAGATGTTGCTTCAATCCTAGTTCAATAGTCTTTCCAACCTTTGAAAGTGAAATAAAATTTTAGTGTCTTGATTCCTCCATATAGTTCCATGACTTGTTGCATAGTATTATTTAGCTTAAGGTTTACTCTTACTAAATATCATAATTGGCTAGAACCAGCTAAGAATTGATGTCTCATGAGCCCTAAAAAATTATTGGTTTGAAAATTTGGTTTCGCAATAGGCATTGTGATTCATACATTCAACTTCCTTTGTCTTGAATTACAACATGTCATTCTCATTGTTGATGATAGAAAAATGACAAAAGAAAAATTTAGAGTTGATTTATCTTTGTTAATATTGTTAGCTTGGGAAAAGACACTATATTCAATCATCATATACTCATATTATATTTTAATAAAAGTTTCTAACAATAAATTATTAAAAGCTAATACAACATGACAAAAAGAAAAATAACATTCTAAACTATTGCATTGGCTTTGGTGTTCCTAGAATAATTTCCTCATTCATCTGTGATGTTATGAAATGTAAGAATTTAAGAAAACTTTTTCATAATTGGCCTTCAACCCTAATCATTTTATTATCCAAAATAATGATATAATTAAGAAATATATACACTTATATATAATGTTTCAAAAAAAAGAAGCAAACATATTTTCATAATTCATCTCTCATAGCAATTAAAAATACAAGAAAATGAATTGATTATAGTAGATAGTTTTTAATTTTTTTTCACATATGTTTGCAATGTTAATACCATATCCTTCCTTATATAAAAAAAATCTTCATATGTAAGAAGACAAAAATCTAAAAACACATTTTCATGATTTTCCTTCCATATAAGTTAAGAATGTAAAAAAAATGCATTGAATATGTTGAAATTATATGGAAAGAGTCATATAATATAGTTTTGTGCCTAATAATTACTTCCTAATGATTTTCAAACAATAATTTTTATGCCACTACTCTCATTGAATAATTATACTTAAAATATCAACAGTAAGAGCAGCGAAAACAATAAAGATCGTATAAAGACAAGCATGCACAATAGCCACAAGTTTTTTCACCTTGGAAACCAAACCTAGGGAAAAAACCCAACAATATTTTCTTAAGGAGAAATTGTTTTTTCAGCAAGGTTTACAAATCAACAATTTATTTAGAAATTTGTGGCAATATACAAGTCAAAATACCAGTCAAACTTGGTCAAAAAGTTGTTGGTCAAACCAGCCAAAAAATCATAAGCTAATGGTGGTCAATGACCTGGTCAAACTACCCTATAGTCAAAATTCATCCCTAGTCAAATTATGTGGTCAACAATTTGCACGTGTGGCCTTGTAGTCAGTGGTCAAATTGCAGCTAGTCAAACACTTGCACACATGGCCTTCTTGCAATCAAATTTTGGTTAAATTACAATCAAACTCGTCAAACTTCCTATGATAAAACTCAGTCAACATCTCACACATGAAGCCTCCAAGAATTTGGTCAAATGAATTCACATGTGCGACTTGTTACCACTCAAACTAGTAGGGGGCCTAAAGGGGAATCCTAAAGGGGCAATTGTTAGGAAAAGTGGAACTATGGAGACTTAGCTCATTGCTACCTTAGCTAAGGCTCCCTACTCTTTATGGACTTGCACTGATGGGAGGAGAAAAGGTATAGAGAGTCACTTAAGAAGGATAGATCAACAATTGGATATGAAGAGACCTCAATGATTGCTTCCTAGAAGAGGCTTAAGAATGGGACTTACTTGCTCCTTAAGCAAGGTACAAGGCTTTCTAGGATAGGGGGGTGAGGATTTAATGACTAGGTTAGGGGAGTTTGACTTATGAATGAGATTACCAATCCCTAAAATACTTGCAAAACTTGGATTCCCGCATTGTTTTCTGAAGAATTCACTTTGATGAGGAATGGGACCACACAGGACAAATTGGACCCACCCTAGGTTAAGGGGAGGGAATTTAGCAACCAATGATGATCTTAACCTAAACAAGGATTGGAAGAGGATCAAAGAAATAATTTTCACTTAAAGGTGCCAAATTTATCCTATGAGGTACTAGCCTAGGGAACACTAGGGCAAAGTTTGATCTCATAGATAGGGCTTGGGATATATCGCAATCCCACCGTCGGAATTTCTTCAAATTTGGAGGACTCCTTTAAAACACACCAACGCAGTAGAGGCTAGGAGATTAAAAATTTTCTATGGATACTTTGTCAGGAAAGTGATGCCCTAGGTGGCCCAATGTGGCTAGACCTAGAAAAGAGGGGAAAATGTGAAGATTTTTTTTTGAGATGATCACCTTATGGTGGATCAGTGCTTAATTCCTTTTGGGGATATGGATTCAATAAGAATTATGAAGGAGGATCTCATCTCTAGCTCAAGGAGGCTCTAAGGGAAACTTTGTCTAATGTTAGGGAAAAAAATAAAGTGACCTTAAAGTGTTTATACTTTTCTTGCAAATGAAGATGGCTTATCAAAATAACTTCGATCTCTAATGCAATTCATTCAAAAATCATGGCACATACATAGGGATGTGCTATATAGAAACATAATTCCACAATGAAGCGGTAAATGCATGCAACAGTTATCCCTAAAATAGCGAAAATCCCATGATAAATGTATGCAACAAAGTAAGATAAAATGGCATAAATATCATACTTACATGTAATATAATATATCGAACCATCAATACATTTTCCAATAAAGAATATCCAAGATAAGAAAATCCAATCCAAACATCAAAATTCATCCATGCTCCAATTCGTCCTCCAAGAAGGAAATGTGAAAATCTCAAGAGAGAGAATAATCCAATCCAAGTGATGATACAAAATGAATTCATGTATCTCCTATTTATACACTTATTAGGAGTTATAATTACCTAATTGGGCCTACATTAGCCCCTAAAATAAAATAATGTGCAAAGTAACTAACTTTCAGTGACAATCCCACCGAACTAGCTCACAAATAAAATAATAAGCCTCTCAAGAGGTCAAATGATAAAGAATGCATGTCGTTGGGCCCTCCAAGAGGTTTGATGAGGTCCATAAGTTTCATAATTATGAATATGACCCTCAAAAGTGATGGACAAGGGGGTGGCCCCTTGTTCTCCAAAAAATAAACATGTGGTGCTTCTAGTGGATGTGGGGGCACACCAATAACCTCATGGGTCTCCAAGTAAGTCAAAGATGCATGTAAAGCATATGTAAGGGCTCATATGATGGAATAAATGATGCCACATCAATATACAAGTTTTGGTTCAGCTTCCAAGTGTGTGGTGCAACTGTGGGTCCGACTGGGCATGGTGGACCAACTGCATCTTCCTCCTCTAATAGGTGGATCTTGAGAAATATCTGAACATCTATGGGGAGCCATAGAGTGTTTTCTATTCTTTTCGAGGCCTGTGGCTCTATACACAACCCTATATGTGCCAATGAAATTCTGATATGATAAGAAATATTATCATTTTTGAAGGAAGTTTTGATAGATAAGAAATATTATCTTTTTTGCAGAGGCTTAAATTCATGAAAAGATCATGAAAAAGTGGAATATTTATTCTGTGCAAAACAATTGGAGATCATGACAGCCACTCTATCTTTTCTAGGGATGATCAACTCATGAAATTCTGATATGATAAGAAATATTATCATTTTTGAAGGAATTTCTGATATGATAAGAAATATTATCCTTTTTGCAGAGGCTTAAATTCATGAAAAAATCATGAAAAGGTGGAATATTTATTATGTACAAAACAGTCGGAGATCATGACAACCACTCTGTCTTTTCTAGGAATGATCAACTCATGAAATTCTGATATGATAATAAATATTATCTTTTTTGAAGGAAGTTCTGATATGATAAGAAATATTATCTTTTTTGCAGAGGCTTAAATTCATGAAAAGATCATGAAAAGGTGGAATATTTATTCTGTGCAAAATAGTTGGAGATCATGACATCCACTAACTATTTTCTAGGCTAACTGACTGAATGGGTCATGGTCGAGCAAATGCATATCTAGATAAAGGCAAACTGAATGTGAACAGAATATGGTGAACAGAAAGGGACAAACAAAACAGAAAGCTCACAAAATATGGATTGAATGTGGACATAAAGCATACATAAAGCATATACATCCAACAGGATTATCAGAATCAATTCTAGATACAATATTTAATCTATATTACAAATTAATTAATTATAAAATAAAAAACTAGTGTGTATGGCTTGTCGGTGGAGATTTCTTGAATGGGATGAGTTTTCTTGCTGGTGGATATTTTTTTTATTGGAATGAA
Source organism: Pinus albicaulis (assembly GCA_034641835.2). Classification (NCBI taxonomy): domain Eukaryota; kingdom Viridiplantae; phylum Streptophyta; class Pinopsida; order Pinales; family Pinaceae; genus Pinus; species Pinus albicaulis. The sequence continues at coordinate 904,697,807 of CM076572.1, forward strand.
TTTTCAATGCAAAAGGAGGCAAGAAATTCATGATACATACCTGGAAAGTCGCAGAAATTCGCAGACGAACCTGGGTGATTCCTGAAGACGCTGAAGATGTTGTGGAAGACAACCAAATTCCTGCGAACAAAAAAATCAAATTAAAAGCAAATTAAAAATAACCAACAAAAAATAATTACAAAAATAACAAAAATTACAAAATTTACCTCAGCGTCGAGGCACAAATCAACAAAACTCCCCTCCTCATCGCAGCGCAACACCAAATCAATGAACAAGACCTCGTTGCGCGAGACACCAAATCAACTAAAATCAACGAACAAGACCTTGTCACGCGAGACAGATGTGAACAAGAAACCTGCAACAGTTTGCAGGCGATATATTTATAAAATAATAGTTCGGCCGAACTATTTTAAAAGTCCGGTCGAACTAATAGTTCGGTCGAACTTTTGTTTCCGGTTTTTCAATCTCCGACCAAAAATCTGTTTTCCATTGTCGTCAGTATGTCGTCAATATAAATGACAGAATGAGTTTGGCCGAACTAATTTCGAAATTTCAACCGAACTCTTGAATAGTTCGGCCGAACTATTGAGGAAAAAAGTTTTCCGCCCTGATTCTCACAAAAGTGTTACCCATCTTCGTATTTTTACCTATTAGCGAAAGTCAAATAGTTGTTTGGCATATTTGAGGTCACAAGTTTAAATCCTTGTTGTTGATGGGTGCATGATCGGTTGAACCCGACACTCGGTTAAATCATTGAAAATTTGTTTATATTGGGTTCATTTTTAGTGGTAGTCGACACCCCCTTTTTCTGAGTTGATTACAATTTTACTTTGATATCGCACTAGAGAAAATGGCCAAACTAAATGATTTAGTACAATTATTAAGAAATTTAATTCTAACTACTGTCTATAACGATGTCCAAGTCAGTAAAAACATGCTCTCTAACACCCAATCATGTTTGCAAAATACTAAAAGCAAAATTGAATTCTTGGAGTTAGAGTCGCAGTTACAACAATACGAACTTCAAAAGAAAACTTGTGATCTTGAATGGGTGTTTGTTCAGAACAACAATTTGTTTGAGCCTGATAATCAGTCAGAGAATGATCAGAGAATTGATGTGTTTTCAGGTGAAAATTTGAATACAGTTAGAAGTACTGATGTGAAACCTGTTATAAGACCATCGGAAGAGATGACACACAATAAACACAGAACATGTCTTGGTTATAACAATGATGTATCTTTTCACATTCCAGACTTTGCTAAACCTATAAAATTTCGAAGTGCAGTATTTCTAGATGGTGTAGTTCCAGATAAAGTTGATAGATGCCAACAATGTAACAGAGTTGGACATATAAAATATCGGTGTTTTGATCTTCACCCATGCGAGTATTGTGGAAAGAGAAATCATGAGTCAAACAGATGTTCCAAAAGGAAGAGCACTACAAGATAGAAGCTAAATTTTGGATGGATTGCTTCTTGGGAATTGACGAAAGTAGCCAAGAATATCTATAGATCATATCGAAGAATTTGTTCGAGAGTGACGAGTCTTGGAGTGATGCAGAATATTTCTTACCTTGTATCTGACAAGAGGGGATTTGTTGGTGGGTGTTTTGCTACAGGTTCGAGTTCGAGATGTCAAGCGAGCCTGAGTTAGTGATCCACATCTTGAGCCACAACCTCAGTTAATTAAGTTGTTTCTGAGTGAGCACTTCCAGATTTGGAATTGTTCGAGGAACTGTTGTGACAGTTCCAGAGTTTGTGGTCATCTTAAAGCCACATTTTTTGTTCTGAGAACTACTATGTAGGTTCCAGAATTAGTGTTGGTTGAGACATTGAGTTCTTCCATTTTCGGTTTGTAGTCATCCTTGAAAACCATTTCTGAAAGATATTCAGCTCTTGGCTGAGATGCATTTATGTATTCTGAGCTCTCATTCTTGGACTTTGGCATATCCCTTTGGATTAAGGGGGGAATGTTGGGCAGCTAATCCTTGGGTTAGTTTGTGTTAGGTAATCGATTATTAGAGTCTAAGAAACTTGGGGAACTGATTCAACAGTTTCTTGATGTATTTATATGTGTACACATTGTACATCATTCCTTGAGACATTCATTAATATATTATTGAAGTTTGTTTCTTGTTTGTGTGTTGTGTGTCTTACACTTTATACACATTGAGACGTTTTACTATAGAAACCAGACCTAGGAATAGATGCATAAACATAGTATTTCTAATAAGGTTAATGTGAACAACAAGTTATTCGAGTAAGGGGATAACCATAAATCAAAGTGATATGATGACAGAGTAGGAGGAACTACACCACCAATTTCAATAACACCAATAGTACTACCAAAGGTCACAACTATAGCTTCAGTCGATCCTATCACTTAAGCCGTTGATGCAGAGGTTGAGGCAGAAGTTGAATGAGCATCTCGGGAATAAAAGCGAGTCAAAATGCCCTGAATATTTACTTATTCAGAGGAGACCAGGTGAGTGAAGCGATCCAGACCATACACTTTAGGTTTTCGTTTAGGAATTTTCTTTCCTAACAGGATCAGAGCTTATTCAAAACCATTCTCCCTTTTCCCTCATTCAGAGGAGTCCTCTTTATTAACTTTCTAAATATTGAAATCATATAGGTCAATACTTTTGAGTGAAAAAAATGGTGAAACATAATAAATCTGCTTCCCATAAAATTATGTAGAGTTTTGAACTAGAGAGAACTCTCTAGTGTTAAATTACCCTCATTCAAAGGAGTCCTCTTTATTAACTTTTTAGATATTGAAATCATATAAATCAATACTTTTGAGTGAAAAAAAATAGTGAGACATATAAATCTGCTTCTCATAAAATTATGTAAAATTTTGAACTGGAAAGAACTCTCTAATGTTAAATTATGTAGAGTTTTGAACCAGAAATACTCTCTAGTGTTGAAACAAAAATCCAAAACTCTATTAATAACCATACAACAAAAGATTGCAGTGTTTACAACTTAATTTGCTTTTTCCTTTGTTGGTCTTCCCAAAATATTTAGAATGCTAATAACTATCCATTTAACATCAAAGAAATAAATAGTGCACGTGGTTGTCCATGCAACTGCTACTATGAAGGCTCTTTAACATGATATTGAAATCTTATAAAATTTAAACGACATTTTTTAATGAAAGGAAACCGCATTATTAGGAAAATACATCAACCAAGATTGAATTCATCGTATAATCTGTCATTGCTGAATGTGAAAGCCGTCCTTGAGAAATAAAAGGACCAGACTTGAAAACCGTCCTTCAAAATCAAAACTGCTGCCTAAGTTATCGAATACGTCATAATGCGGGGCACAATAATAATATAATTAATTTTTGTTTTTTTTGAAATTTTAATTTTTAAAATTAATAAAATAGATAAAATTGGCATATTCTAAATTTTTATTATATATAGATTTTGTATTTTTGTAATTGTTTGATATAAATTTAGAGATTATATAAATTATGTAATTGATGGATATAAATGTGTAATTCAATAAAATTGTATACATAAATTATGTAATTTTGTAATTGCTTGTAATCCAATAAAATTATATATAGATCACGTAATTTTGGAATTGCTTGATATAAATTTAGAAATTATATAAACTATGTAACTGATGGACATAAATAGGTAATTCAATAAAATTTATATAATTTAAATAGGTTGAAATTTTATATTATAAAATAAAAAGTAATAAGATATTATTTTATATCAATACTTTTTATGGGTATTAATATTAGTATATTATTTTATAATTTTAATTGAGTGAAATTCATCGAATTTTATAATCATGTTTTATGAGAATAAATATTAATATATTATTTAGGTTATTAATTATTTATTTTTAAAAGTTAAAATTTATTTTTTAATTAATTGTATAATTATTATATTTAAAAACATCACACACAATAAAAGATTATCACTATTATTATATTATAAATTTTTCATCATTATCATTATGATGATGAAGAAATTAATTATTTGTGTTAATATTTATTATGATTAAATTTCATTATTATTTTTTAACTAACTTTGTTAAATAGTGATTCAAATGTGTAGATTTATTTCTTTTTCTCTTAATCAAATATAAAATTTATATTAAAAAATAAAACATCTAGAAAATGTTGCTATTCACTTAGATGAAGAAACTAGTTTTTTGTGTTAATATTTATTATGAATAAATTACATTATGTTTATAATTTTTTCTTCATGACTTTGTTAAATAGTGATTCAAATGTGTAGATTTATTATTTTTCTGGTAATCAAAAATAAAATTTATATTAAAAAATAAAAAATCTAGAATGTTTCTATTCATCTAGTGCCATAACAATTTAGGCTTTGTTACAATACCATGGCTTATCAAATCATGCCCAACCATAACTCATTTCAAAATCAATTTTTTTTATAAATATTCTATTTTAATTAATTTTATGACAATTTTTAAAATTCAAACTTAATACTTACAATATAGCAAGATTTTCAACTGTAACACCCAACTTATTTCTTAAACATTTTATGTTAATTTTTTTTTTTTTTACAGTATATATTTTAAACTTTAATAGAAAAAGAGATTAACCAATATAATTATTGGTTAATAAAAATCTTTGAGTTCTATTTTATGAATAAAAATTAATTCAGTTTTTGATTAATTGATTAGTAAATTAATTCCAAGATTCGGACAGTTACCTGCTCTAAGGAAATCCTAAAAAGAGAAAAAATTCTGTAAACTAAAATGACAAAAAAAGTTAATAACAAGTATGACATATTCAATAACTCAGGCAGCACTATTAATTTTGAAGTAAAATTTCAAAAACTTTATCTTTAAGTCAGTAACCTTTCTATAAAATTATATACAAATCTGAGGATTTTTGTAAATTATTATCCTGCCGTTGTATTTGATAACTCAGGCAGTAGTATTGATTTTAAATTAAAATTTCATGGACTTTAACATTAGGTCACAAAATTTAGTAACTTTCGGGTTTTTTTAGGATGGTTTTAAAGTTTGGTCTTTTTATTTCTTGAGGACGGCTTTCACATTCAAGAATGACAGATCATACGATGAATTCAATCTTGGTTGATGTATTTTTCTAATAATGCGGTTTCCTTTCATTAAAAAAATGTCGTTTAAATTTTCTACGATTTGAATATCATGTTAAAGACCCTTCATAGTAGCAGTTGCATGGACAAGCACGTGCACTATTTATTTCTTGGATGTTGGATGGAGATAACGAAGCAAGAGACATACTAGAAGCTATATGCATAGTTACTGGCATTCTATATCTTTTGGGAAGACCAACAAAGGAAAAAGAAAATTAAGTTGTAACCCTGTACGCAGACCTTATGGATAGCTATTGGCATTCTATATCTTTTGGGAAGACCAACAAAGGAAAAAGGAAATTAAGTTGTAACCCAGAAACACAGAGTTTCAAATAAATCTTGATTTTACAAATGCTAGGTTTAATAGTAAGCTTGATTATAGTGAGTTCAAAGGGTAGAAATGTTAGCATTTTGTAAACATTACGGCTGCCACTCATAGAATCATCTAAAAAAAGAAAAGATCGCACAATAGTAGGTAGGGTTCGTGAATCACTAGCGCAGTTACCACCATCCAATGGACAATCCTATCTGAATGGTTGGTCGACAAGAAAGAAGATAATTTTAAAAATTAAAGAAAACAGAGATAAGAGAAAATGCCTTTGGTTATGATGTTCAAATGTTAATATTGTATTGTCATGAGGGTTCGAATTTCAAAACAAATGAATTTGTTTTTACCGATTTCACACTTCCCATCTATTTTCGGAGCTTCAATAAAACTAATGAATATAAATATTTCTTGTTTATAAAATATTCACATATATTGAGGACTCTTTTGCATCGGACTATCTTATGGGAACTATGAGGGATCTTAAAAAGGTATTAAACCGATAGGAGTGTGAGAAAAAATTCAAACAAAAGTTTCAATTTGCTGCTTTAGAGTGGGAGTCGGATTGCCTCTTGAAGGAATTGGAGGAAACAACCTCAAAAGAGGGAATTTGGCAAAAATTGAAGGATTTGGAGATGGAGAAGAAGCGTATACTTCTATTTGAGGAGCAGTCCTGGAGGCTGATAAGTAGGGCGATATGACTTTGTGAGGGCGATATGAACACCAAATATTTTCATGCCATAACAGAGGGGAGGAAAAATTCTAATGCCATATGGTCGATCGAGGAAAATGACACTTCACATTTTTCCACAGATGACATTCAAGAGAGGCGGTTGTCAGACACTTTGGGGAATTATTTAAAGCCCGTGATCGAGTTGAGTTTGATGATCTGTGTTGGGCCACCGAGGAACTTCCTTCTATGTTTGACAAGAGATTGACAGAGGATTTTTATAAGCCAATCAGTGAGATGGAGATTATTTCAGTCTTAAAGTCCTTCGCAGTGGATAAGAGTTTGGGACCAGATGGCTGGACCCCAGACTTTTTTATCCACTTTGCTGATATACTTGTATCCCACATTGTCGAAATGGTTGAGGATGTAAGAAGAACTGGGAAGATCAGGGGGGACGTGAACTTCACTTTTCTAGTACTGATTCCCAAGAAATCTGGTGCTAAATCATTTAATGATTTTAGACCAATCTCTATATGCAACACGTTCTACAAAGTGATCTCTAAAACTATTGCTGAGAGATTGAAAAGGGTGTTGTCCAGATTTATTTCACCAGAACAGTCAGGCTTTTTGAAAGATAGGAGCATTCATGATGTTGTTTCATCTACTCAAGAAGTGATACATTCCATCCATACAAAGAAAATAAAGGCTATGGTTATGAAGATTGATCTATGCAAGGCATATGATAGAGTTGACTGGAGGCTTCTTCGAATGGTGTTATTCAAGATTGGATTGGACAAGGGATTGGTAAATTGGATCATGAGATGTGTGACCAACACATATATGGCAGTTATTATCAATGGAGTTGCATCGAATTTCTTCAGGCCGGGCCGCTGGTTGAGACAGGGATGTGCTCTTTCTCCGCTCCTATTTATCCTTATAATGGACATTCTTGGTCAAATTAAGGGTATCAAGCTGTCTTATTTAAGGGAGATAAGTCATAAATTGTTTGTTGACGATGTTTTATTGTTTGGTATGATCATTTGATCTATTTGGAGGGCTTTTCATGACATTTTCATTCGATTTTGCGCGGCCACTGGTATGATTGCTAACAACAGTAAATCATGAATTTACTTTGGTGAAGGTGAAAATGAGACTATTCTTGCTGTGGGGGGGATTATTTAATTTATAAAATGAGCCATTTTCCATGGGCTTTAAATATCTGGGTTTTTATTTGAAGCCCAATAATTATGTTGTTGATGACTGGTATTGGTTGATTGGAAAGGAAGAGAAAAGGATCAGTAATTGGACTACAAAATGGTTGTCGTTGGGCAGCAAATTTATCTTAATTCAAGCTGTTTTACAGCAGCTGTTGGTGTACTGGGCTCACATTTTTATCATTACTAGAAAAATTCTAATTCGATTTAGAAGCACCATGTTTCATTTATTATGGAATGGTAAGGATAAGAAGGGTAATTATCACTTAGCTGGATGGGATTTGATAATGAGACCCAAGGAGTGGGGCGGTGGGGTTTGAAGGATCTGGAGACCTTTGGTAGGGCCCTGCTTATGAAATCTCTATGGAGGGCGCTGATGTCGAAAGGTATCTGGAACGAAATAATCAGATTCAAGTATATACATGAATCTGGTTTGGAGGATTTTACTATGACAAGGTGGCAAAATCACATGAGGGCGTCCACTATATGGAATGGTTTTAAGCTTATCTGGCCTGTATTTGCTTCACTCCTTCGCTGGAATTTTGGAACCGAGGATAAGATCTTAATCAGACAAGCGAGATTGAGGGGTGATTCAAATCAATTCTCTTGCAGTAGACAAATTATAAGCCAATGAAATGGTAAAGGTATTTTCTTCTTAAGCGAGGTTATGCAGGAAAATTTCAATGGTATCCCTATCTGGTTTTTAGCTGAAGGGCTTTAGTTACCAGTCACGCTGATGGAGGAGTGGTTCGCATTCACTGCGGATTTGAGAAGCAGAGGCTTCGTTTGGAATCAAAGAGGGGATAGGGTGACATGGGAGGGTCCGCTTCAAAACGATATGCTGGTGGTGAAAGACTTATATGAAAAGCTCCAACCACTTACTATGTTGAAGGATGAGTGCATGCCTAGTAAGAGTATTTGGGAGACAAATGCCCAATTAAAAATGAAGTTATTCCTTTGGCTGGTGTTGAACAATAGAAATCTCACTTGGGATAATTTGATGAGAAAGGGCAAGATTTGGCCTGGAATTTGTGGTTTATGTTCAAGAGGGGGAGAAGATAATCAACATATTTTTTATAAATGCTCTTATGCCAAGAAAGTTTTTCGGGATTTACGTATCTTCTTTCAGATAAATTTTATGGACTTTGACAATACAATGGACTTTATAGTTTGGGGGAAGTCTAAATGCTTAAATAACAGAGTATTGTCGGCTATGTTCCACTGGTTTATCTGGTTCAGTAGGAATAAGGTGATTTTTGAAGGACTGAAGTGTAGCCCTGACAGGACTACTAATAACATTATTTGCCTATGGGAAAATTTGAGAACTGCCAGAAACCTCTGGTGGATCTTTCCAAGCGGTTGCGGCCTTTTGAGATACATTACCCAGCCGGATTTTTTGATGGGGCTTCACAACTTTCTGTTTATGGATGTGGTGCGTGGCTTTTGATTTCGCCATAGTATCACTATAAGATTCACTGGTTCGGGGGTGAAGGAACGAATATGAGGGCGGAAGTGCTAGCTTTATGGGGCTTGTTATGGTTTGTGTCGCAATTGTACCTAGAAAAACCTCTGGGTGCTCGATGATTTGAAGTTTCTCATTGAGCACCTTAAAAAGGATTCCAACTTAGCCCCTAGCTATCTGATGACATGGTTGGAATGCATAAACAATCTGAGGGCCTCTTTTTCTAACATCAACTTTCTGCATATTTTCCGGGAAAATAATGTCCAGGCTAACAGACTTTCTGAAAAAGGTCTAACTGGGGAGTTTGGTATCATGCATTATGAATTAGTGGATGCGGAGGGTCAAGGAGTTGTTGGTTCTGTGCTTTTTTCTTGATTTATTTCGGCTCACAGTTTTTGTTTTTTTCCAGGTCATATGACCCAGTTTTCTTCTGGAAAGTTTCTGGAGGTTACTTTTCTTTGCATTTTGGAAGCTGCTGCTGTAATATTTTTGATTTTGGAGATTCTCATTCTCCAGTAAATATGATATTGTTCAGTATTTTGTTTTTCAGGCAGGGTGCCTTTGCTCTGATCTGGGGCCTCACTGTTGATATTTTACCCAATGTTGGGGTGTGTTCAGGGACTATTGATGTATTTTTTGGTCTCATCGTTTTGCTGAAGGCTGAGATTCTGTATTTTTTTTGGAATGTAATGTTTTTCTTGAGTGGAACTTTGAGCCACCTCTATCTAAGATCATAGATCTATGTTGTATGACAGATCATATCACAAGACTTTTGAATGACACAGTATATAAGCCATAGTTTTTTCATCATGAAAAAAAAATATTTTGATATATACATTGTATTTGTATTTAACAAATAAATAAAATAAATATTATATTTATTTATATAAAATTTCAATGAAAATTAAAACATTAATCCGCTTTACAAGAACTTGCCAGGAATTTCAATATATAAACTTCTATACAACATAAATACATGTTAGTGGAATAAAGAAATAAAAAACTGCATCTTTTCATAATTTTTTTATTTTATTTTTTTTAGTGTCTCTCATAAATATTATCTGGCAAGTCATGTTATTTGATTACATGATATTATATAATAAAATTGCATGGTACCGGAAGCAATGTAACAATAGCAGTGGGGTGCATCACCGTCACCTCCTCTTCCATTAATGTCAACGTCAACCTCAGGAGAAGTGGGTGATGCAGGCGAAGGTGGTTCACAATTCCCTCTTTATCCTTGTCCTTGTTGTCCTATGTAATGACGAAGGTGAAGTTGTATTGCGCTAACGACACCCTGATTGGCAGACTGTTATAATTATGACCATGCCAATGACAATGATAACATAATAAAACTCTAACCAATAAAAATGGGAATAAATAAATTAAATTAACAATAAATAAAAATAATGTGAATTTTGTAAAATTAAGTTTAATTTTTAGTCAACATCAGGACTTGGAACTAATAGAAAGTAAAAGTAATATCTAATACATTACTGATGCCTGTAGCGAGGTAATAATACACATAAAATTAGGCAACTAATAAATGGTAAGCTATTGAAAATTAAATGTAATGGGGCAGTATATGTAATCTAATATATACTCAATTAGATTTAAATTCGTGCCCCACTGCATTTAATTTCCTATGGCTTAAAATTTATTGGTTTTCGTAACATTATATACAAAGAGTAAGTACTACAATCTCTGGAGATTCATTCATTTAATTTTGCTTATTGTTCCATCATCTTGTTGGTGTGTGCAATCCCTAGTTCACGAATTTCAGGCAATTCCTTAAATGGAATCAGAAAGTCATAAATTTGTACCAATGAAACACTTTTTCACACAATTCCTTAAATGGAATAAAAAAGTCATAAATCTTTACCAATGAAAATCTTTTTCTTCCACTCCACGTCACTATTAAAGGATCATATGTTATGGAGAGCTTCAATTTTTGTTTGCTATACATTATTAAATGTGGTGGGCATATATTGTCCACCCTTAGATTTAAACGGACATTACATACCCAAACACATTTAATAATGTATAGCCCAGAAAATAAGTTTTTCCATATGTTATTTTCTTCATTATCATATTTAATGTGGTGAGCATTACTGTGCTCTACCATTTATGATAAAAATTCATATGACCAACCTTACTGTGCTCTACCATTTATGGTAAAAGTTCATGTGACGGGCATTATTATGCTCTGGTAAAAATTCATGTGACGAGCATTACTGTGCTCTACCATTTTTGATAAAAAATTGTCGCATTACAGTTGAGTTACCGGAACAAAAAATGACATTGAATTGACTTTCTTGAAGTGATTGGATTCACCGAAGCAAGGCCAAGCATGTGTCACTGGATGTTCTGTAAACATATTTTTACTCATTTATTTTTTTCAGGCCTTCAAACTTTTTAATTTTATCCAAATTACTATGGAGACTTTAAATAACTTTGAATTTACTTACTACAAACTCTTGAAATTCATTTAGTTCATGAATTTTTACGCAAATCAAAAGGCATAAGTCTTTACCAATGAAAAGCCTTTTATTGGACTCCACGTCACCATTAAAGGATCATATGTTATTTTCTTCATTCTAGTATTTCTTGTGACGAGCATTTCTGTGCTCCACCATACCATTTCTAGTAAAAATTCATGTGACGAGCATTACTGTGCTCTACCATTTCTAGTAAAAATTTGTCCCATTATGGCTAAGATACTGCAACAAAAAACTGATATTGATTGACTTGCTTGAAGTGATTTGATTCACCGAAGTGAGCCCAAGAATGTGTCGTGGGATTGTCGGGATGGGATTGTCACGAGATGAGATGTCCTGTAAACATATTTTTACTCATTTATTTTATGGTTTAGTCTAAATTATAGAGGAAATAGACTATTTAAGTTGTTCAATATGTAGAATTCTAATGTTCTAAGGGTTTTTCAGAGAGCTAAATATTTGTGCATTCAAAAAGTATTTTAAAAAACAAAAAATTACAATCAAAATTGTATCACATGAAAAAAAAAACTACATTCATTTTTTTTGAGTTATATCCTATCTATTATACGTTTTGGAGTTTTTTCGAGTATATTTTCTATTTGAATTCGCTTAAAATGCACAGGAGATTTGTTGGAATCACAAGTTTGATTTGTGAACCCTCTACAATTAGAGTGCCCCATGGGTTTTTAAGGGCGTTCAATCCATATATGCAATCAAAAACACATTTTAAACAACAAAAAATCATGATTAGCCAAAAATTATTTAGCAGAATTCCAGCCAAAAACTCTAAAACATATAATAATTAGACAACACCTTTTTTATATAGAAACTTCAACATTCCAATGGAATCATCTAAAAATAGAAAAGATCGCACAATGTATCAGGTAGATTGTAGTAGGTATTTACAAGAAGAAGAAAATAAATAAAAGGGTTTGTGAATCACCAAGCGCAGTTACCACCATCCAATGGACAATCCTATCTGAATGGTTGGTCGACAAGAAAGAAGATAATTTTAAAAATTAAAGAAAACAGAGATAAGAGAAAATGCCTTTGGTTATGATCTTCAAAAGTTAATATTGTATTGTCATGAGGGTTCGAATTTCAAAACAAATGAATTTGTTTTTACCGATTTCACACTTCCCATCTATTTTCGGAGCTTCAATAAAACAAATGAATATATTGAGGACTCTTTATAAAGTATTCACATATATTGAGGACTCTTTTGCATCGTACTATCTTATGGGAACTATGAGGAATCTTAAAAAGGTATTAAACCGATAGGAGTGTGAGAAAAAATTAAAACAAAAGTTTCAATTTGCTGCTTTAGAGTGGGAGTCGGATTGCCTCTTGAAGGAATTGGAGGAAACAGCCCCAAAAGAGGGAATTTGGCAAAAATTGAAGGATTTGGAGATGGAGAAGAAACGTATACTTCTATTTGAGGAGCAGTCCTGGAGGCCGATAAGTAGGGCGATATGACTTCGTGAGGGCGATATGAACACCAAATATTTTCATGCCATAACAGAGGGGAGGAAAAATTCTAATGCCATATGGTCGATCGAGGAAAATGACACTTCACATTTTTCCACAGATGACATTCAAGAGAGGCGGTTGTCAGACACTTTGGGAAATTATTTAAAGCCCGTGATCGGGTTGAATTTGATGATCTGTGTTGGGCCACCGAGGAACTTCCTTCTATGTTTGACAAGAGATTGACCGAGGATTTTTATAAGCCAATCAGTGAGATGGAGATTATTTCAGTCTTAAAGTCCTTCGCAGTGGATAAGAGTTTGGGACCAGATGGCTGGACCCAGACTTTTTTATCCACTTTGCTAATATACTTGTATCCCACATTGTCGAAATGGTTGAGGATGTAAGAAGAACTAGGAAGATCAGGGGGGACGTGAACTTCACTTTTCTGGTACTAATTCTCAAGAAATCTGGTGCTAAATCATTTAATGATTTTAGACCAATCTCTATATGCAACACGTTCTACAAAGTGATCTCTAAAACTATTTCTGAGAGATTGAAAAGGGTGTTGTCTAGATTTATTTCACCAGAACAGTCAGGATTTTTGAAAGATAGGAGCATTCATGATGTTGTTGCATCTACTCAAGAAGTGATACATTCCATCCATACAAAGAAAATAAAGGCTATGGTTATGAAGATTGATCTATGCAAGGCATATGATAGAGTTGACTGGAGGCTTCTTCGAATGGTGTTATTCAAGATTGGATTGGACAAGGGATTGGTAAATTGGATCATGAGATGTGTGACCAACACATCTATGACAGTTATTATCAATGGAGTTGCATCGAATTTCTTCAGGCCGGGCCGCTGGTTGAGACAGGGATGTGCTCTTTCTCCGCTCCTATTTATCCTTATAATGGACATTTTGAGGAGAAAAATCGGAAAAAGATGTATCTCTTGGTCAAATTAAGGGTATCAAGCTGTCTTATTTAAGGGATATAAGTCATAAATTGTTTGTTGATGATGTTTTATTGTTTGGTATGATCATTCAATCTATTTGGCGGGCTTTTCATGACATTTTCATTCGATTTTGCGCGGCCACTGGTATGATTGCTAACAACAGTAAATCATGAATTTACTTTGGTGAAGGTGAAAATGAGACTATTCTTGGTTGTGGAGGGGATTATTTAATTTAAAAAATGAGCCATTGTCCATGGGCTTTAAATATCTGGGTTTTTATTTGAAGCCCAATAATTATGTTGTTGATGACTGGTATTGGTTGATTGGAAAGGAAGAGAAAAGGATCAGTAATTGGACTACAAAATGGTTGTCATTGGGCAACAAATTTATCTTAATTCAAGCTGTTTTATAGCAGCTGTTGGTGTATTGGGCTCACATTTTTATCATTACTAGAAAAATTCTAATTCGATTTAGAAGCACCATGTTGCATTTCTTATGGAATGGTAAGGATAAGAAGGGTAATTATCACTTAGCTAGATGGGATTTGATAATGAGACCCAAGGAGTGGGGCGGTGGGGTTTGAAGGATCTGGAGACCTTTGGTAGGGCCCTGCGTATGAAATCTCTATGGAGGGCGCTGATGTCGAAAGGTATCTGGAATGAAATAATCAGATTCAAGTATATACATGAATCTGGTTTGGAGGATTTTACTATGATAGGGTGGCAAAATCACATGAGGGCGTCCACTATATGGAATGGTTTTAAGCTTATCTGGCCTGTATTTGCTTCACTCCTTCGCTGGAATTTTGGAACCAAGGATAAGATCTTAATGAGACAAGCGAGATTGAGGGGTGATTCAAATCAATTCTCTTGCAGTAGACAAATTATAAGCCAATTAAATGGTAAAGGTATCTTCTTCTTAAGCGAGGTTATGCAAGAAAATTTCAATGGTATCCCTATCTGGTTTTCAGCTGAAGGGCTTCAGTTACCGGTCACGCTGATGGATGTGTGGTTCGCATTCACTGCGGATTTGAGAAGCAGAGGCTTCATTTGGAATCAAGGAGGGGATAGGGTGACATGGGAGGGGCCGCTTCAAAACGATATGCTGGTGGTGAAAGACTTATATGAAAAGCTCCAACCGCTTACTATGTTGAAGGCTAAGTGCATGCCTAGTATGAGTATTTGGGAGAAAAATGCCCAATTAAAAATGAAGTTATTCCTTTGGCTGGTGTTGAACAATAGAAATCTCACTTGAGATAATTTGATGAGAAAGGGCAAGATTTGGCCTGGAATTTGTGGTTTATGTTCGAGAGGGGGAGAAGATAATCAACATATTTTTTATAAATGCTCTTATGCCAAGAAAGTTTTTCAGGATTTACGTATCTTCTTTAAGATAAATTTTATGGACTTTGACAAAACAATGGACTTTATAGTTTGGGGGAAGTCTAAATGCTTAAATAACAGAGTATTTTCGGCTCTGTTGCACTGATTTATCTGGTTCAGTAGGAATAAGGTGATTTTTGAAGGACTGAAGTGTAGCCCTGACGGGACTACTAATAACATTATTTGCCTATGGGAAAAGTTGAGAACTGCCAAAAACCTCTGGTGGATCTTTCCAAGCGGTTGCGGCCTTTTGAGATACATTACCCAGCCGGATTTTTTGATGGGGCTTCACAACTTTCTGTTTATGGATGTGGTGTGTGGCTTTTGATTTCGCCACAGTATCACTATAAGATTCACTGGTTCGGGGGTGAAGGAACGAATATGAGGGTGGAAGTGCTAGCTTTATGGGGCTTGTTATGGTTTGTGTCTCAATTGTACCTAGAAAAACCTCTGGGTGCTCGATGATTTGAAGTTTCTCATTGAGCACCTTAAAAAGGATTCCAACTTAGCCCCTGGCTATCTGCTGACATGGTTGGAATGCATAAACAATCTGAGGGCCTCTTTTTCTAACATCAACTTTCTGCATATTTTCCGAGAAAATAATGTCCAGGCTAACAGACTTTCTGAAAAAGGTCTAACTGGGGAGTTTGGTATCATGCATTATGAATTAGTGGATGCGGAGGGTCAAGGAGTTGTTGGTTCTGTGCTTTTTTCTTGATTTATTTCGGCTCACAGTTTTTGTTTTTTTCCAGGTCATATGACCCAGTTTTCTTCTAGAAAGTTTCTGGAGGTTACTTTTCTTTGCATTTTGGAAGCTGCTACTGTAATATTTCTGATTTTGGAGATTCTCATTCTCCAGTAAATATGATATTGTTCATTATTTTGTTTTTCAGGCAGGGTGCCTTTGCTCTGATTTGGGGCCTCACTGTTGATCTTTTACCCAATGTTGGGGTGTGTTCAGGGACTATTGATGTATTTTTTGTTCTCATCGTTTTGCTGAAGGCTGAGATTCTGTATTTTTTTTGGAATGTAATGTTTTTCCTGAGTGGAACTTTGAGCCACCTCTATCTAAGATCATAGATCTATTTTGTATGACAGATCATATCACAAGACTTTTGAATGACACAGTATATAAGCCATAGTTTTTTCATCGTGAAAAAAATTATATTTTAATATATACATTGTATTTGTATTTAAAAAATAAATAAAATAAATATTATATTTATTTATATAAAATTTCAATGAAAATTAAAACATTAATCCACTTTACAAGAACTTGCCAGGAATTTCAATATATAAACTTCTATACAACATAAATACATGTTAGTGGAATAAAGAAATAAAAAACTGCATCTTTTCATAATTTTTTTATTCTATTTTTTTAAGTGTCTCTCATAAATATTATCTGGCAAGTCATGTTATTTGATTACATGATATTATATAATAAAATTGCATGGTACCGGAAGCAATGTAACAATAGCAGTGGGGTGCATCACCGTCACCTCCTCTTCCATTAAAGTCAACGTCAACCTCATGAGAAGTGGGTGATGCAGGCGAAGGTGGTTTACAATTCCCTCTTTATCCTTGTCCTTGTTGTCCTGTGTAATGACGAAGGTGAAGTTGTATTGCGCTAACGACACGCTGATTGACAGACTGTTATAATTATGACCATGCCAATGACAATGATAACATAATAAAACTCTAACCAATAAAAATGGGAATAAATAAATTAAATTAACAATAAATAAAAATAAAATAAAAATGATGTGAATTTTGTAAAATTAAGTTTAATTTTTAGTCAACATCAGGACTTGGAACTAATAGAAAGTAAAAGTAATATCTAATACATTACTGATGCCTGTAGCGAGGTAATAATACACAAAAAATTAGGCAACTAATAAATGGTAAGTTATTGAAAATTAAATGTGATGGGGCAGTATATGTAATCTAATATATACTCAATTAGATTTAAATTCGTGCCCCACTGCATTTAATTTCGTATGGCTTAAAATTTATTGGTTTTCGTAACATTATATATAAAGAGTAAGTACTACAATCTCTGGAGATTCATTCATTTAATTTTGCTTATTGTTCCATCATTGTGTTGGTGTGCAATCACAATCCCTAGTTCACGAATTTCAGGCAATTCCTTAAATGGAATCAGAAAGTCATAAATTTGTACCAATGAAACACTTTTTCATACAATTCCTAAAATGGAATAAAAAAGTCATAAATCTTTACCAATGAAAAACTTTTTCTTCCACTCCACGTCACTATTAAAGGATCATATGTTATGGAGAGCTTCAATTTTTTTTGCTATACATTATTAAATGTGGTGGGGCATATATTGTCCACCGTTAGATTTAAACGGACATTACATACCCAAACACATTTAATAATGTATAGCCCAGAAAATAAGTTTTTCCATATGTTATTTTCTTCATTATCATATTTCATGTGGTGAGCATTACTGTGCTCTACCATTTATGATAAAAATTCATATGACCTGCTCTGGTAAAAATTCATGTGACGAGCATTACTGTGCTCTACCATTTTTGATAAAAAATTGTTGCATTACAGTTGAGTTACCGGAACAAAAAATTGACATTGAATTGACTTTCTTGAAGTGATTGGATTCACCGAAGCAAGGCCAAGCATGTGTCACTGGATGTTCTGTAAACATATTTTTACTCATTTATTTTTTTCAAGCCTTTAAAATTTTTAATTTTAAGCAAATTACTATGGAGATTTTAAATAACTTTGAATTTACTTACTTTTTTTTTTCAGAAGAAAAAAACGTTGATTATATTAATATATAAACAGTACATTGACTTGCATAATCTCAGCTGTGAAGATCAACAGCGAGAAATCCACCATATTGGCCAGACGTAAATGCTCGCTTGTAAGGGTAAGGAGCAGGAAAGTATTATGTCAGCCTCCACATTTCGGGAGATTACATCCCATGCAAAATGACCTTCATTCAGAGTTAGAACAATTAGATTAAGAAGGTAGGAATGAACCAAAAGATATTGGGTCTTCATTATATAAAACTAGAATAATTTGGATTGATGATTGGGAAGTGAGAGTGATTGAAGAGTTAAACATAAAAGAAAGAGTATCAGATCACCCCTGTAATATCGTGTACGTTAATGTGGCTTTCCTGAAACAAAGAAACGCGTAGCATCCACATCATGTAATGACAAATCGGCCTCGTTTGATAGAGATAGGCAGGCTTTCAGATTAAACAATATGAACCGCATCCCTATTTGCAGGAAAGTTCCAACAGGCTCGCTTGCATTGATACACTTCTGGCTCACTTGTAAAATATGTCCGGCACGCTTGAAGAACAAAAAGCCCGGCTCGCTTGAAGACAAAATTAGGCACATCCACCATATTGAAAGCATATCACTCAGGCTCGCTTGTAGATTGTATGGCAGACCTACATTGAGGGATTGTAAGCGACCTAATATTTGATCATAGGCCCGCTTATAATACTCAAAACCTTATCATGCACATAGAAGTAAACTATTCAGCCTCGTTGAGGATCTGTATGTCCAGCCGAGAGAAGAGTATATTGTACTGCAAAAATCCCTGAAAACATAACTGACTTAACAAAAACTTAGCAGTACCCTGTTATGGCATTGGAATAGAGGTTTGCCAAAAGGATAGGCCATCTCTGAAAAGCTGGACATGCATAATCCCAAAATCAAAGATTAAACCTTTTATGGACAATCCATCAGCCCTGAAATTGTTTTCTCTGTATATATGATTGATGGGAGGATGGTTGAGAGTGGCCCAAAAACTTCGAACCCTTTGTAACCAACCCTGTAAATCAGGCCTCATCATAACCATAGCCCTAGTGACCCACCCAATTACAACCTGTGAATCCCCATATACATGTACATCCTGAATCTGAAGATAAATAGCAAATCGGAGACCACCCCAGAGTGCAATAAGTTCCGCCTTGTTGTTGGAGCCCATACCAGCATTCCAGTGAATATGTACCCTTTCACACTGGGAAATTTTAATCCAAGCACCGCACCCCATCAGCCCGTCCACGCAAGCACCATCAAAATATATCGCCGGAATTGCCATCTCATGTGGTCTGATGCGGATGGAGCAATCCGAAATAGCTACACAAGGGGAGGGGCGTTCTTCCATCCACCCTAGGATATAAGAGAATACACGTGAAATCTGAGAAGGCACCTCATCAAAAATCAATCTATTCCTGCCTAGCCACACCTCCCATATGAAAAAGAAAGGCAACGATTTAAATTTTCCTTTTAGCTTATCCCATTCCATTGCAGCAGTCAAGAAATCAACAGGAGACCATGCAGGACCCATGAAATGGATGGAAAAGAGCCGCCACAACTGCAAGATGACAGGGAATCGGAAGAACAGATGATCAATTGATTCCAGGTCAGCACAGCATATGTGGCATCTATAGGGACCCGAGAAGCCTCGCCGGGTCAGGTTTTCACCCGTGAGGATCTTACCCTTCCAAACCAGCCAGCCAAAGAGTACAATCTTAGTGGGTATTTTCCTCCGCCAGAATGGAAAGAAGGAAGCTGACATCTGATCCCTATAAGAAGCCAAATTTAGTACTCTGTATATATATCTTTGACAATAGGCGCGCCGTCATGTATGGGACCATCCCAAACAATATTATCACCACCAGCATCCCAACAAAAACCCGCAGCCCTGAATGCGTCACGTAGGAAGTCCCATTCATTCATCACATTCGCCGGTAAGCCCAACTGGAGCGCACTTTTAAATTCTGGAGCACCATAGGACCAGACTCTGATAGTCTGAGAAATGTAATTGATACCCCTGTGTGAAAGGCAGTGCACAAGTAACGGAGAGGGGGCATCACATGAGGGGAACCCGATAATTTTCTTGAATGTGAAAGGGATATTTCCTCCATCCCTAAAAAGCCATGCAAGCCTATCCGAAACATGGCAGATAATCTTCTTGAAGCTGCGCCAGATAGCTTAAATAAATCTAGGATGGGAAAAAATTGAGCATTGAATTTGTTGTAGGATATCCCCCCTAATATATTTGCATTTAATTAAGGCATTCCATATGCCATTTCCATGTAGTGCCTTCCAGAAGGACTTCATAAGCAGCACCTTATTGAAAATCCTTGTGTTAAGGATACCCCACCCATCATGTTCCTTTGATCGGCAGAGGCGCTCCAATTTACATAGATGTATTTTATGAGTCATAGAAGCCCCGCCCCATAAAAACTTAGCCATAATTCGGTTCAACATTTTGATTATGCCATCAGGAATATAGTACAAATGACCCCAATAAACCAGCATCTGTGATAGTACCCCCTGGATTAAAATTAGCCTACCCCCCATGGATAGCCACCTGTGTGTCCATCCAAATATCTTCCGTCGGAATTTGTCGATCATTCAGGTCCAATCCTGGATCTTATATCCACAGGGCTTAATCCTGAAGCCCAAATATGTAAACCCCGCAGCAGCCTCCCTAATATCGATCCCCATGAACTGGGCGATGAATTCGATCTGCTGTAAGTCTCCAAATTCATATATAATGAAAGATTTGCTTTTGTTAATATTCAGACCTGTGGCAGCTTCAAAACGATTAAACATTAAATGAATATAGAACCAATGGTTCCTATTCAAATATCCAAACAACAAAAGATCATCAACAAATAAGGAATGTGTACAGGAAACTTCATTGGAGAAGGAGAAACCCTTAATACAACCCCGCTGCTCCGCATTGTGCATAATACCACTGAAACTATCCATGATAAGGATAAATATCAAAGGAGAAAGCGCGCAGCCCTGTCTCAACCCACGCTTAGCAGCAAAAAAAGGTGTTGGGATACCATTTATTATAACTGCATATCGAACTGTAGAGATACAGGACATTACCCATCTTATAATCCTGATAGGGAGACCAATATTCATGAGCACGAGCCTAATATATGACCAATCAATAGAGTCATAGGCTTTATGGAGATCCACTTTCATTAGAATAGCCTTCCTTTTCTCTGTATGAATGGAATGTAGAACTTCTTGTGCAATTGCCGCGGCATCATGGATGGAACGGCCCTTAAGGAAACCGTATTGCTCTTTTGAGATAGAAGCAGACAGTATTCCTTTTATGCGCTCAGCAATAATCTTGGATGTTATCTTGTAAAGAACATTACATAGAGCAATCGGCCTGAAATCGGAAAATGATTGGGGATCATTCAATTTAGGAATTAGAGCAATGAAAGTAGAATTAAGGTTTGCCGGCATGACGCCCCTCATTCTGATGTGTTCAATGACCTGGGTCAATTCCTCCCCCATCAACTCAAAGAAATGGATAAAAAATTTCGCGGGCCATCCATCAGGCCCCGGACATTTATCCGAAGAAAAATCTTTAAAGACCTTCAAGACTTCATTCCCAGAAACTGCACAATCCAAGTACGAAATGGCCTCAGCATCAAAAAATCTATTGACATGCTCTAAGAGCCATACCTGGTTCTCATAATTGATGTCGTCCTGTCTCGAGTAGAAGGATGAAAAGTATGCAAGCGCTTCATTTTGGATGTCCTGAGATGTATAAGCAACCGAGCCATCCTCCCGCTTAATGCTCCATATAGCGTTCCTATTCTTCCTTCCATTTGCAAACTTGTGGAAATACTTTGTATTCAGATCACCCTCATCCAGCCACGTAATTCTGCTCTTCAGCCTCCAAGTGATCTCCTCAATCCCGAGGATCTCTCTTTTCCTTTCACCAAGCCTGATGAGTTCTTGTAATATGTTCTCGTCAGGATAACTAATAATGAACGAGGATATTATCAGTTCCATCTGTCTCTGTACTTCCCGAAATTCCTTCTTAAGATTCAGTTTCTTTTCACGCTCCCATGACTTGGAGGCACTCTTCACTTTCTGTAGTCTATAATGAAAGAAATCCCACACATCTGAGAACGACATGTCATATTCAGCACGCCAAATCCCATCAACAATACCTGTGTATTCAGGGTCCTCGAGCCATATTTTGTTGAACTTAAAAGGTCGACCAACAACCGCCACATTTTTGGACCAGGAGAAAGAGATTGGCATATGGTCCGAGATGTCAGATACCAGTATCATAGATCTAGAGTTCTCCAAGATGTTCGCAATAGATTCTTTCACCAACACCCGGTCAAGCCTCTTCCCAATGTAGTTATCACCCGCCCTCTTATTGGACCATTTAGGCGCAATTGGACGTGGCCTAATGTCCTTCAGCCCATGTGTATAAAATATATCATTTAGAAACCCAGCCAGAGGATCCAAACGAGCAGCATTGCCCCAAATATCATCCGCATTAAGAGTTGCATTAAAATCACCCATCATTATAAGATTTGGAAGAGCAAGAATGCCCGACGCCTGCATTCTGTTCCAGAAAGCCACCCTATTAGCATATGGAGCATATATATTAATGAGATTAAAATTCCCTGGCAAACCTCTAAGCCGACCTGATAACAGAATACCCCTAAAAAAACTAAATGCCTTGAAGGCAACAAAATCAAGATTCCACATGGCGATCAACCCTCCGGATCGACCACTTGAACTAATCGCCACCACTTACCATCCTTTTCTGATGTTTAAAAACATATTAATAGCCTTCAAACGATTGGACATAGTCTCCTGTCCCAAAAAAACAATAGGATTCCCGGTGTTAAAAAGTTCCTTGAGGCAATGGCATTTGGGGGCATCGCCCAACCCCCTTAGATTCAGTGAAATGATGTGAGTCATGAGAGTGATTTCCGCGGGTGTCTTGCTCTAAGCGCCCTGGTTGAGCCATCGGGACCATCATATCCAGTAATAGGAACATCTGACAGACCCACATCATCATCGGAAAACAGAGACACAGACTTTAACTTCCCTTTATTCAGCCTGCACGCTGCCTTTGCCTTCTTCTTGAGAGAATAAATAGCAGTCGATAAACCAGATGAGTTTTTTGGTGGTGAAGGGACAGGTTTATCAAATACCGTTAAGGCAGCCAGGTCAATGTTGGGATTCCCCAACAACGAATCAATATCACTCCCTATTGAATTCCTAGGGGAGTCATATAGGTTAATAGGACCAGATTTGTCTGGAGAATTGTGTGATGAACCAAAGTTAACCCCATAGGTCGAGCAATCATCAATCAGTAGACCTGTACGAGATGATTCCCCCCCATTTAAAGCCGGTTTGTACAGAGGCGGGTCATTCTCTGGAGAATTCATTTCTCCCGAGTGAATAGGGACCATGACCTGTAAGGCAACATTGTAGGATGTAGACTCTGTCCCTATTGATTTCCCTAACTTACTGCAGGAGATGGTATTATTGTCTGGAAAATTGGATTCATTTGGGCCAAAAGAAGGGCATGGGACCGGGGCATCCAGATCCTCCGGAATATTTATAGCATGTGAGGGGCCAGACTTTGGCATATTATCAGATTGTGGCTGAAGAACCCTATACAGTTTACGACCAACAGATGGGTGGCATGCAATATTGGGAGGAACCATAGAATCAGAAATAGCATGGTCAGGTTGACCATCATCAAATTTGAAAGGTTCATCATCATGGGGCATATTGGAGGCCATACCTTTTTTATCACCACCCGAAGTGCCCGAACCCTCGTTGCGTCGTCCTACGTTGCGTAGAGCCAAATGACCCTGATCCTACTTACCAATGCGGAGCCTGTAAGGGCAATGATCCCTAAGGTGGCTAGTCTTATGACAAATCAGGCACCTAAAGGGTATGCCCCAAAAATCAATACGCTGGCGGTGCCTTCTGTTGCACCATAGCAGGTCAACATCTCCCAATAGGTCAGCCATATAATTTATCTCGACCAAAATCCACGCAATCCTCTTATCGGCAGTACCCACAATGCTGGGGTCAATATATTTGGTAGAGCCAATTGAGTCACCAATTGTGCGCAATGCCTTGAGAGTCCAGAACTCTAAGGGAAAACCAGGAAGCTTGACCCATACCAACCTGCTTCGAGGGGCCTCCAACACTGGATTAAAACCAATATACCAAGGAATAATCTGTAAAAAACACCTTCCCCGAACCCAAGTGCAGTCTGTAACCTTGTGGACGTCCTTTTAATTCATAAAATGGACGCTGAACCATCCGTTAATGAGCTTACTGACAATAGGAGAGCATCCAATAATGGATTTCCATTTCTTGTTGACCCATGAGGCTGAATCAAAATCCTCACAATCAGGGAATACCCATCTGCACACAATATCCCTACGTTGTAAACTCATCACCCGGATACAAAGATCATCGTAGTCCAGAGAGACTTCTTTGATCTCCATCCTTTGCTTGAAAACCTTCCTCTTACGACGACGAACTCTTCTATGGTAATGTCCCCTGGATCGATACTTTGAAAAACATTTAGAACCAGAAGAATCTAGTAACGCCTGCTTAATGATAGCATCGTCCGCTTCAAAATCAGCCGAGATGAAACCATCGCCACCTTGTGCCCTGTCAGCCACATTTGACTCGTGTCTTATGCCGCTCATGTTGGGATGACGTCAAAACACAACAATAGTCAGTTCGACTGCATATACAGAGTACCACCACCTTGAGAAGATGTCAGCCCGAACAGAGAGACGACAACGGCATAAGGCTCCAAAGTATTGCTAGTGGAAGTGAAATGATGGAAAACCTTGAAATCTTCAACCACAATAAAATATGTAGTAAAAAGGCGTTGTTGGGATTTCTTATTAGATTTTGAGAGCCATTGAGACAAGAGCCAACTGGGCGGATTGAATAAATATAACACTGACCACCTACCTAGCCTGAAAAACGTACCCACCTTCGTCACTCGAACTAAATAGAATGTTTATAGGGCAAATGGTACAACAGAAAGGTCCATAAATAGCGATAAGACAAATTTTGGAATCACCCCAATCTTTGTCAGAAAGTGGACTAAACTTATGTTCTCTAGGTGAATTCCACACAAGGTGCCTGCATTCCAGACTGAACAATCCTGATCGGCATATCTGTCACCAAACCAACCTGATCATCCCCCGCCGTCATTACACCTATACCAATACCATCCCGGAAATTTCAAATTCAAATCATTGTGCCGGAATGACAACTCAAAGCAGTAGTAACCGATCGAATCCCGGCCATGCTACTCCGAGCTAAGCTTGGCAACAGCAACAGCAGAAACATCCAGGAACCGACCACCACCTTCTGAATAACTTAAAGCCAAAGCTTTTACATGGATGTGATACATCAACTAGATCCTTGACCCAACGCCACTTAGCCGACCCATGAAAGCAATGAGAGGACTCATTTGAGACTGAAACACTCAAAGAGGATGAATTCTCATTACAGCACTCCTGAGTAACCATGAGCCCCAAGAAAATGTAGCCAACTCATAAGATCCACAACCAACATTAGAATGTAGAAAGCAAGAGCGAGGCCACCAACAGCGACAAAATTACCCTTAAAGGTACCAGCTTAAATACTAGAACCATACAATGAATACTGCAACATCATACCACATTAGCCACCATGAGCAACCAAAATTGTCCATCCAAGGTTCCAGCTATGTAAAAATTACCGCACCCATAACATAACACAAGCCACCATAAGCAAATCTCAATGGGTACCAGCTTGGTTGACACGGAAATAGCCACCTGGAGCAACAAATTTATCCTCAAAGGTTCCAGCTATTTATGAGAGTTGCAGCACCTAAATTTCAGCTAAAGCCACTAAAAGGAGCAAGTTTGTCCAAGTTGGGTTCCAGCCTCAAACCCCACCTTGACCAAATAACGTGGCAGTGTCTGTTAGAACCCTCGACTCCACCTACAGATTGCTATCTAAATCCTTCCTTCAACCCTGCTATTCATATATCTTATGTAGTTTATAAATAGCTATGAGAATATAAATGGCCACCATGAGAAGCCAACCAGTAACACAGATGTCGCAGAAATCCCAGAGATCCATTATCTTATCTTGCAAGCTTCCATGCCACGGACGTCCATTTAAAAGCCGTTGTAGAGAATCCCTAAAAATAGCTATGAGAATATAAATGGCCACCATGAGAAGCCAACCAGTAACACAGATGTCGCAGAAATCCGAGATCATGAATTTTTACGCAAATCAAAAGGCATAAGTCTTTACCAATGAAAAGCCTTTTATTGGACTCCACGTCACCATTAAAGGATCATATGTTATTTTCTTCATTCTAGTATTTCTTGTGACGAGAATTTCTGTGCTCCACCATACCATTTCTAGTAAAAATTCATGTGATGAGCATTACTGTGCTCTACCATTTCTAGTAAAAATTTGTCCCATTATGGCTAAGACACTGCAACAAAAAACTGATATTGATTGACTTGCTTGAAGTGATTTGATTCACTGAAGTGAGCCCAAGAATGTGTCGTGGGATTGTCGGGATGGGATTGTCACGAGATGAGATGTCCTGTAAACATATTTTTACTCATTTATTTTATGATTTAGTCTAAATTATAGAGGAAATAAACTATTTAAGTTGTTCAATATGTAGAATTCTAATGTTCTAAGGGTTTTTCAGAGAGCTAAATATTTGTGCATTCAAAAAGTATTTTAAAAAACAAAAAATTACAATCAAAATTGTATCACATGAAAAAAAAACTACATTCCATTTTTTTGAGTTATATCCTATCTATTATACGTTTTGGAGTTTTTTCGAGTATATTTTCTATTTGAATTCGCTTAAAATGCACAGGAGATTTGTTGGAATCACAAGTTTGATTTGTGAACCCTCTACAATTAGAGTGCCCCATGGGTTTTTAAGGGCGTTCAACCATATATGCAATCAAAAACACATTTTAAACAACAAAAAATCATGATTAGCCAAAAATTATTTAGCAGAATTCTAGCCAAAAACTCTAAAACATATAATAATTAGACAACACCTTTTTTATATAGAAACTTCAACATTCCAATGGAGTAATAAGCCACAACTTTGAAATTCAAGTAATATTTTTTTGCACCTATGCCCAATATTTAAAGTTTTAAATTCTTCCTTTTTGGGGGGGCCAATAAGAAACAAACACCCTATATACAAATTTCCAATAAATAATCACAAAGTATTCATAATAGAGTTCCCTTTGATCGTTGGTTTGGAAAATAAATTAGGTTTGGAAAATAAAATAAAGCTGATCTATTTCATAGTTCTAATGCCTCTACAATGTTCCTTAGATAAATGAAATTTATTTTACTATCAACCAAGATGAATAACAACTAAAATTGTTTGTAATGTAAGCCCTCCAAATAGGAGATCAAGTTCAGTTTCACCTTAATAAAGAAAGGTTACATAGACTAGGGAATAAAATTAAAGTCCATGAGAATGGAACCCTTTGAAATATTGGAGAAGGTAGCAAATAATGTTTACAAACTTAGGCATCCACCTTGTATGTGCATCTACTTAATAGTAAATTTAGAGAACCTAAAACTATATGAACCATCCATGCTCAATGAGGAAGAAGAGGGCCAATCTTTACCATTGATTAAAGATTTGGCACCAAATTAGGTTGAATTACTAGAGGATGCAATTATACAAAAGATTATTAGAATGACCTAAATCAATCAACAAGAAATTTTGTAGGATGGATTCCAAGGTCAACTATCAACAAAAGTCAAAATGGTACTCCAACGAGGAAACTAAACTAAAGTTTGTGGAGACTAAAGGCCTTTGAAATGAGGAGGGATGATCCAAAATGTATTTACACAAGTACCTTGTGAGTTTGTTGGTTTTCTAAAATGGGGATACCAACATTTGGGATATCTTAAAGATAGTGTTTATATTTTCAAATTCATATTACCAACTTCTAGCTCATTCTCAAGCCCCTAAACATCTTTTCAAGGACATGATGCCATATGATAGTTGTGATAGCATTTCCTCATCCAATTTTGAAATAATTCTTCTCATTAATATCCTCCCATCTCGTTATAATGAATGTAAAACAATATTCATATGCAATTAATTATTGCTCTAGCAATGCAATGGTGCAAAATTTTCTTACACGTCCATTTCGTGCCACCATAACTCAAAAACGTGGAGTTAATAACATGGGGGATCCCACCAGAAATTTCTAAAAGAATCATGGAGGTTTTGAAATCAATTCTCATCCTTAAACATAACCCTAAATCTTATTATCAAAACCTAATAAAATAAGGAATTTTTTTTACATTTTCACAAGCCACTAGTTCTTCCATAGTATGATAAAGAGTGTGGAGGAGGTGCTAACATCTCAAAGAGATATAAGAATATTGTATAGGGGTATAAAAGACCATAGTTTCTCATAAATTCATAGATATAGGAAGTTAGAACTCACCCTAGTCTTTATTTTTATGTTGGTTTCTCATGTGGGTTTTTATGGTAAATACTTATGCTCCATTATGTATGACTTCCTATTGTGGTATATTTCATATGCAATTCTTTTTGAAGAATACAAATGATGTTTTTAAATTGTTAAAAGTACAAAAAGATGGTGACACAATTGAGTATAAAGTCATTGTAATCATTTTAAGTTGAAATCTATTGTAGTGAACTGGTCATTAAAACATTCAATATGTTTTATACCCCAATCCTAACAAAATAACTTAAAACATTTACCATTATCACATCTTTCTTTATGCATTAAGAGACACGAGAAATTGGATTTTTATCCTCCCATGCAAAATTTCTCTCTTAATATAACACATACAACAAATCTCTCTCTCTCTCTCTCTCTCTCTCTCTCTCTCTTAGATATATATATATATATAGATAGATATATATAAATTTGAATCATCATCTAAACAAGTACAAATACATATAAAAAAATTATGCTTAAATTTAAATATTTTAAAATACATGTCAATTATATATACTAGAGTATGTTACCTGTCAAGAGGGGTCAAATGGTTCTAAATTCAAATTAAAAACATGTAATATAAAAATAAATCTATCTATCCATCCTTATCACTTTCTTCACACCTTCCCAAAACCCTTGGTTAAAGTAATTTTTATTACCTTTTCTTAAAAAAAAAATTGAAATGAAATATTAATTCATCTAAGGAACCCTTATTCATGAATTATTATTTATAGATGTTGCTTCAATCCTAGTTCAATAGTATTTCCAACCTTTCAAAGTGACATAAACTTTTAGTGTCTTGATTCCTCCATATAGTTCGATGACTTGTTGCATAGTATTATTTAGGTTAAGGTTTACTCTTACTAAATAGCATAATTGGCTAGAACCAGCTAAGAATTGATGTCTCATGAGCCCTAAAAAATTATTGGTTTCAAAATTTGGTTTCAAAATAAGCATTGTGATTCATACATTCAACTTCCTTTGACTTGAATTACAACATGTCATTCTCATTGTCGATGATAGAAAAAATACAAAAAAAAAAATTAGAGTTGATTTATCTTTATTAATATTGTTAGCTTGGGAAAAGACACTATATTCAATCATCATATACTCATATCATATTTTAATAAAATTTTCTAACAATAATTATTAAAAGCTAATACAACATGAAAAGAAGAAAAATAGCATTCTAAACTATCACATTGGCTTTGGTGTTCCTTGAATAATTTCCTCATTCATCTGTGATCTTATGAAATGTAAGAATTTAATAAAACATTTTCATAATTGGCCTTCCACCCTAATCATTTTATTTATCCAAAATAATGATATAATTAAGAAATATATACACTTATATATAATGTTTCAAAAAAAAAACCAGACATATTTTCATAATTCATCTCTCATAACAATTAAAAATACAAGAAAATGAATTGATTATAGTAGATAGTTTTTAAATTTTTTCACATATGTTTCCAATGCTTATACCATATCCTTCCTTATATAAAAAAAATCTTCATATGTTAGAAGACAAAAATCTAAAAACGCATTTTCATGATTTTCCTTCCATATAAGTTAAGAATGTTAAAAAAATGCATTTAATATGTGGAAATTATATGGAAAGAGTCATAGAATATATTTTGTGCCTAATAATTACTTCCTAATGATTTTCAAACAATATTTTTTATGCCATTACTCTCATTGAATAATTATACTTAAAATATCAACATTAAGTGCAACGGAAACAATAAAGACCGTATAAAGACAACCATGCACAAGCCACAATTTTTTTCACCATGGAAACCCAGCCTAGGGAGAAAACCCAACAATATTTTCTTAAGGAGATTTTTTTTTTTCAACAAGGTTTACAAATCAACAATTTATTTAGAAACTTGTGCCAATATACAATTCAAAATACCAGTTAAACTTGGTCAAAATTTATTGGTCAAACCAGCCAAAAAATCATAAGCTAATGGTGGTCAATGACTTGGTCAAAATACCCTGCCGTCAAAATTTAGCCCTAGTTAAATTATGTGGTCAACAATCTACACGTGTATCCCTGCAGTCAGTGGTCAAATTGCAGCTAGTCAAACCCTTGCATAGATGGCCTACTTGTAATCAGATTTTGGTTAAATTACAATCAAACTCGTCAAACTTCCTATGATCAAACTCAGTCAACATCTCACACATGCAGCCTCCAAGAAGTTGGTCAAACAAATTCACATGTGCGGCTTGTTACCACTCAAACTAGTAGGGGGCCTAAAGGGGAATCCTAAAGGGGAAATTGTTAGGACAAGGGGAATTATGGAGACTTATCCCATTGCCACCTTAGCTAAGGCTCCCTACTCTTTATGGACTTGCACCGATGGGAGGAGACAAGGTATAGAGAGAGTCACTTAAGAAGGATAGATCAACAAATGGATATGAAAAGACCTCAATGATTGTTTCCTAGAAGAGGCTTAAGAATGGGACTTACTTGCTCCTTAAGCAAGGTACAAGGCTTTCTAGGATAGGGGGGTGAGGATTTAATGACTAGGTTAGGGGAGTTTGACTTATGAACGAGATTACCAATCCCTAAAATACTTGCAAAACTTGGATTCCCGCATTGTTTTTTGAAGAATTCACTTCGATGAGGAATGGGACCACACAGGACCAATTGGACCCACCCTAGGTTAAGGGGAGGGAATTTAGCAACTAATGATGATCTTAACCTAAACAAGGATGGGAAGAGGATCAAAGAAATAATTTTCACTTAAAGGTTCCAAATTGATCCTATGAGGTACTAGCTTAGGGAACATCGGGGCAAAGTTTGATATCATAGATAGGGTTGGGATATATTGCAATCCCACCATCGGAATTTCTTCAAATTTATAATATAACTTTAGAACACACTAGCGCAGTAGAGGCTAGGAGATTAAAAATTTTCTATGGCTACTTTGTCAGGAAAGTGATGCCCTAGGTGGCCCAATGTGGCTAGACCTAGAAAAGAGGGGAAAATGTGAATTTTTTTTTTTAAGATGATCACCTTATGGTGGATCAGTGCCTAATTCCTTTTGGGGATATGGATTCAATAAGAATTATGAAGGAGGATCTCATCTCTAGCTCAAGGAGGCTCTAAGGGAAACTTTGTCTAATGTTAGGGAAAAAAATAAAGTGACCTTAAAGTATTTATACTTCACTTGAAAATGAAGATGGATTATCAAAATAACTTCGTTCTCTAAGACAATTCATTCAAAAATCATGGCACATACATAGGGATGTGATATATAGAAACATAATTCCACAATGAAGCGCTAAGTGCATGCAGCAATTAGCCCTAAAATAGTGAAAATCCCATGATAAATGTATGCAAAAAAGTAAGAGAAAATGGAACAAATGTCATACTTACATGTAATATAATATATCGAACCATCAATACATTTTCCAATGAATAGTATCCAAGATAAGAAAATCCAATCTAAACATCAAAATTCATCCATGCTCCAATTCGTCCTCTAAGAAGGAAATGTGAAAATCTCAAGAGAGAGAATGATCCAATCCAAGTGATGATACAAAATGAATTCATGTCTCTCCTATTTATAAACTTATTAGGAGTTATAATTACCTAATTGGGCCTACATTAGCCCCTAAAATAAAATAATGTGCAAAGTAACTAACTTTTGATGACAATCCCACCAAACTAGCTCACAAATCAAATAATAAGCCTCTCAAGAGGTCAAATGATAAATAATGCATGTCGTTGGGCCCTCCAAGAGGTTTGATGAGGTCCATAAGTTTCGTAATGATGAATAGGACCCTCAAAAGTGATGGAAAAGGGGGTGGCCCCTTGTTCTCCAAACAATAAACATGTGGTGCTCCCAGTGGATGTGGGGGCACACCAATAACCTCATGGGTCTCCAAGTAAGTCAAAGATGCATGTAGAGAATATGCAAGCGATTATATGATGGAATAAATGATGCCACATCAATGTACAAGTTTTGGTTCACCTGCCAAGTGTGTGGTGCAACTCCGGGTCCGACTGGGCATGGTGTACCAGGTGCATCTTCCTCGTCTAATAGGTGGATCTCGAGCAATATCTGGACATATATGGGGACCCATAGAGCGTTTTCTATTCTTTTCGAGGCCCGTGGCTCTATACACAACCCTATATGTGCCAATGAATCCCTCTCGAGAGTTAGGACAATGTATAGGGAAACCAAACTCACGATGGGCACCATGTGCAATCTTGCATAAGATCCAATGCGTCCCCTAGCCTTCCACCACAACAAGTCATTAAAGTAATTAGGTACAAGAGCTTACAAATCATGGAAAAAAAGTGGACACTTCATAATGGCACACCCTTCCATAGTGGGCTTTGGCATGTGCTAATGTCTCCAAGCTCCAAAGGGGGTTAACCAAATATTTTATTAGGTGGTTTCTACCTTTAGAGGGGATGGTATGTCCAAGGTACATCCCTCAAGTGGTGGTGGCATGTGATAAAGAGGTGAATGGAGTAGGGAATGAGAGGGAAATATTGGGCCACATATATGGGTACAAGGGTAGCTAGAAGAAGGGAAGCCCACACCTGAGTATATAATGTATAGGAGGGAGAAATCATGGTACATGAGGTGCCCCGACCTTGATTTTTCCACCCTTATTTATATGCCTTTTTATTTTTATGATTTTTCTTTGATTAACTGTTCAGGGGTCAAAGAATAAGAGAATTATGTGTAAAATGTAGCAGTGGATACCCCCTTTTTGGTGGGGCGGTTCATTTCCCTCAAGGGGTTGGGCCAATCATGGGGTCCTGAATGATAAATGAGGTTCATCTAGGGCCTGTGGAACCAGGGTGATGACCATGGGTATGGGATGGAGCTCATGCATTTTGATTTTCCCACGTGCTAAATATGCTTGTCCTTACCATCTTTTGCATCTTGTGGTACATTTTCCTATTGAATGTCGGCATTTATGCTTTTACTTTTATTTTTTTAGTTGCATCAACCTTCGGGGCATTATTCCAAGCCTGGACCAAAGTGTGGAAAAGGGGAAGGGGATGCTAATCGTATGTGGACCTAATGGAGAAATGTGGACCCGGGTGGGAAATACGATGAATGGGGTTATAATAAATGGAAGGGAAGTGATATATGTGGATGAGGGAGTGGTGCATGACCAAAATTGGGGTTTCCCAAGTAGTACCACCCTAAAACCAAATGGTCAGTAAAGAAGGTCGAACGGGACTAAAATCCAAGGGTAACATCCAAAAGAGGTCAAGAGGACATAAGCAAAAACTAAGCCCAATCTTTCTGCTGAATCCCCCCATTAATCCATGCCTAGAAGTGTCCATGATAAGTAAACCCAATACTCAAGTACCAAATGACAAGATATACCTTTGAGTTCGGTAGGTGCACCTTCAAACATACAATCAATACAGATGGGTGAGGGACCAGATGGCTGGCTCAGGGGGCGGAGAATGGCACAAAAAGCTTGTTGATGGTTGTAAGGGGTTGTTGGTCGTTGATTGAGTGTAACAACCCTGGTCAAAATTCCATGTAGAGGTTAATAAAAGTTAAAAAAAAAAATCCTTACAATACAGATGGGTGAGGGACCACATGGATGGCTCAGGTGGCAAAGAATGGCACACCGAGCTAGTTGATGGTTGCAAGGGGTTTTTGGTTGTCAGTTGAGTGTAACAGGCTTGGTCAAAAACCCATGTAGATGTTAATATTCATCAAAAAAATATCCTTACAATTTAGATGCAATAAAATTTAATTAATAATTTTTAATATGAGGAGAAATTATAATTTCTAGATGCCTATGTATGTCCTTTCTGACATTATCATTACAATTTAAATGCAATAAAATTTTAAAAATAAATTTCAATACAAGACTTTATAACCTCGAGGTGCCTATTAGGGGTATAGGTGAATTGAGGAATTTGAACCTCTAACCTCCTCGCACATACCACTTCATTTTCATGGACAATTTAGATGCATTAAAGTGCTATTGAATAATTTCATATTAATTTAATAATATAAATAAATAAATAAGTTATCATTAAATGTACATATTGAATAATTTCATATTAACCCTTAATTTATTAATTTTAAAATATCTTATTTTTGTTCCAATGTGAAAGAATATCATAGTAAATTAAACTTATATTAAAAAATATCATTTTTTTAATTTTTATATGTGAAAAAGATGATAAATAAATTGTAAAATCAATGATAGGGTGATTTTTCTAAGAATTAGTTATTTTTAGTCATTTTCAAAATAATGGGAAGGGATCACTATTGGGGGTGTTGGAATGGTGTGGCCAACTCACCCCATGTAGTCGCACATGCTACGATTCATCACAATATAGAAAATTAATATGGTACCTCTCTTGTGACCTCCATGTCTTCTCACCCAACTCAAAATTGTTGTACCATTTTCTACCATCTTTGTATTTTCCCCGGGTTGTAGGTGATATTTTACCCCATTAACATCTGGTTATTCGATGCTTCAATGAAGGAAGGCCCAAGCCATCACATTGTAGTTTGGACACATGGGGGCTTCACTTAATGAACATATAATATAGCACGTGCATATGCATCATACTAGAGAAAAACCCTTCTTGACAAGTTCATTCACATACTAATTTGATGGCACCTACTAATCTTGATATGGACATTAAGTAAAACATCTTTAGAAAGCCAAGACTAAAATTATGAAATGGAAGCCTCTAATGTATGAACAGAATGGATCACTCCAAGTGAAATGGCTCACATGGCTTGAAACTATTGACAATAAACACATTATAGATAATAGAACTTGTTACCCCTTAGTTTGTATGAGATTTCACATATTGGAGTAGTTGTTAGATGAGCTTGGATGTATTGATGAGAGAGACTTTTCATGTTATTTTATGCCCTTGGAAATGGTAGATGGATATGCTTATTGTGCTTGATTTATTTTCTTTGATTATCATGATTTTGGTCATGACAATGTACTTGTGTATGTGAGATGTAACTAAGAAATTTGCACTCAAGGATACACATTTCCGAAATTTGAAATCACCCAAGTTTCCAAGTGGTCTCTTCAATTAAATCGATGTTGGTTTATTTACTAGAACATTAGATCATGAGTCTGCATCATATCAAGCTACAACCACACGTTTTGGGAAAACAAGTGTTTGAGTAATGACATAAATTCAATGTTAGGATTTTTTTCATCAATTAATTATATTGTCAATGAGGAGAGGAATGATGGAGTGAAGTTATATGAATGCACATTAAAAATTAGAGTGCATTTATTAAATTAACACAACAGAGTTGTTTATTTGTTGGCCATTAACTATAGGGTTCTTGCATTTCTTGAATAATCCTTGGCCTTGTCAATACAAGAAGTGAACCAAGTCAGCTTGTCTTGACCAAATAGAGCCACTCATTCATCCTTGTCAAAAAAGAAGCCTTGAACTTAGCTTGATAGAGAATATTTTTTTAATTAATTCCACGAAGGTGTCCATGTTTATGAGATGGATAGGCCATAGCCACATCATCTACAGATCAACATCAGAGAAAGTTTTCACATTGAAGAATGAATAATTGGTGCTAGAGGATTGGCGAAGGGAGGGTAATAATCAAAGTTTGAGTGTAACTTATAGTAGGTTATTCTCTATGTGAATTTCATTTGTCATTAGAATTTTTTATAGTTTTCATTTTCATATGTTAAAAGGATTTTTGGAGTGTGACTGTACATTCAATACATCCTATATCTTTTGCATTAGTTTATAAGTGAACTAGGAATATCACAACATAAGAAACGATACTTAATCAAGCACCCATGCTTATGAATGTGGCACAATAATTTGACTTAACAACTTGGACTCCATTAAAAAAAAAATTGATAAATAAAGAAAAAAATTATCTTATTTAGAATTTACATAGGAGCGCATCACATAAATTTAGAGACCATACAATCTTTCATCTAATTTAGTGTTCCTATACCATAGTTCGTAAATACAAAATTTGTCAAAAAAATAGCAAATTTCTTGTCTATTGCTTGTAATTTGTAAATACTGCAAAAAAAATGTTATTACTTATAATAAGTGTGGTTTTTCATGTCCATCATAATTCACCATGAATTCATGGTTATAACAAGATTATTAGATATACATTTCAATTACACACAGGGCAGTTGCTCTCTTTATTCCTCTCCAAAGACCCAAATAGGCTGTAATAAGTTCCCTTGATTAAGAGATAGTGAGTGAATTATTGATTGAGTAATGGGAGTATAACCCATCACTTTATATGGATTTGATATTTGGGGCCCCAACCTTGGTTGTAGATAGTGGTCTTGCATCTAGAGGGTCTAGAATTGTGATTGAACACCTTATTTGGTGCAAATGTATTCATAAAGATTCATCAATTGATATGTCATCATCATATAGATCAATTTATATGTCATTTTATATATATGCGCATAATCAATTTTCCTAAAACACGGTTGATCTTTGTGTTCCTTATACCATTAAATGCCACAAATCATAGTGAGATGTGCTTGAGTGTGGGTTGAATAATTTCATTGTGGGAGAACTAATATGCGTCTACAATGTATATCAAAAAATGAATGGTGCATTGTAGAATGCATGTGGGGTCATAAGAGAGGCATCATGTCAGTATACTAGGGATATAGATATAAAGGGGTATGAAAAATTTTAATGAAAAAATGGATACCTACAATATCTAGTGAAAATAAGGGGTTTTTAAATTGGGAAGGTGTATTGGATTCATATGGTTAGGGGGTTAAATAAAGTGATTTTTAGATATATTTTCCAATATGTAGTCAAATTAAGGGTAGTGTTTAGTATGCCACAAATTCATGTGCTATGTCATAGTTCATTGAGTGAACCCCCATGGAGGAAACCAAGGACAAACCTTTTTGTTACTGTATTTCAATGCCTTGGTGATTCCACGGCCTATTTTTTGGTAAGCTACTTCTCTGCATAGAAGCTTGTTGGGAATGTAAAGGGGTAGGACATGGGGTTCTGCATGGCTACCCAAAGCTCTAATATATTGTTGTGGAGGTAAATCCCCTCTGCGGATAGAGGCGATCCCTACTAGCCCAGATCGGGTCTAGCAATAATCCTTCACGCTATAGTGCAGGTTCCTAATTGCAAATAAACCAACTAGCGATGAAGGCTTACCTGTAATCCAACGCTGTCGCTTGTAGAGACAGTAGCACTCCTGTTCCTTAGCTCCGGCAGATCACAATCCTCACGACCTCCATGATCGGACACCTGCACACGTAAGAAACACAACAAACGCAAGCATAAAATCCAGTATATGCAACTATATGTCAGTCAGAGAAGACATAACTCATCATCATAATCATCAACAAGAGTGGAACCATAACCAATAGTCGCTTATCATTAATCAATCAAAGGAGGATACAACCTGGCTCTGACGCTGAATTCTCCTTCGGAGGGTCTCCAGCGGAACACGTCTCGAAAAAGCCTGCCGGGGATGGGACAAGCCTCTCTCTTCAGATGTCTCGACAATAATCTCCTTGCTTGGATTTGGCCTTAAGGGAATGAATCAAGGCTCTTGCAGCATAAGGCTCTGATGGCTCTTGGGAACTTGGAGACTAGCTTTCAAAGGAGATGAACAAGCTTTTATAGATGGAGGAAGGGGAGTTGGGATCCCTATAATCATGGGATTGGCCCTATCCTCAAGGAAGCTTCCATGAGAGGTGGCAAACCACTTCCTCTACATGGAGATCCGGAGCCAAACCTCCCAACTCAAATTAGATACCAGTTTATGGATTGGTTAGGACGAAACTTCCGCCATCTATTTTTAAAAAACACTCCTTAAAATGGCTGGCACAAGTGCAACTCTAAGACAGAGCGCCAATTGGCATGCCCTCTTTGAAGGATTTCCCCCATTGGCGCGGGTACTGAAATGGCTTCCCACGCCAATGCAAAAAGGGGTGTTTTTAGGGTTTTTCACAAGGAGTTGTCTTCAGGGCAATGAAAGCTCATGTTCAGAGGGATGTCATGAAAGTGGTTTCAAGTCATGTCAATGCTCACATGTCACGGAATGAGCCCTCCAATTGTGCGGGATGGGGAATTGCAGGGATGGTGACAAATAGCAAAGTACAAGTTCAAGCATGCGAATAAGTGAGCTGAAATCGAACATGCAAGAACATTGTCTGATTACCAACCAATGATGAAAGTTGTTAACAGACGCGAGAGGTACCACCAATAATGACAATGGCCCTCAAGGTACTAGAGGTACAATCTACGGCATGTGAATCAATGAGATGGTGTCGAACAGCCGTAGAATCACTCGATCAGAGGCCAATGATGAAAACCTCACGTCGAACGTGAAGAATCTACCATTGAGGCATGCTGGCTCCAAGGTACCATAAGGGAGTCTCTAGATCATCTTCCTGGATAATGAGCTGAAGTCGACAGGAAGTGACCTTGATCGAAGGTGGGCCATAGTGTTAGACACATCATCGAAACGAGACAAAGGAACATAATGTTTTTGTGACTCACGATCAGATGAGAATCAGAGGAAGGTTGATACTTGCAGAGGTCAACTTCTCTTGAACATAT
Organism: Pinus albicaulis; assembly: GCA_034641835.2. Classification (NCBI taxonomy): domain Eukaryota; kingdom Viridiplantae; phylum Streptophyta; class Pinopsida; order Pinales; family Pinaceae; genus Pinus; species Pinus albicaulis. The sequence goes on from CM076572.1 coordinate 904,736,829, forward strand.
CGGCGGCACGACAGTGGATTTGGCAGTATTTGACATCAAAATATCAGAGGTCATGATGACGAGGCAAAGAGCAGATGAGAGGTCAAAAGGGATCACCCAAACCCACAGAGGCAAGTGGAAAAAACGAGATGAGATGTCCCCAACCCGACATGAAAGCAGACAAGTGCCATGTTCAAGAGCGACATACTGCCGACACGACAATGATGTTGGTTCCATTTTCCCCACCATTTCGGTGAGTACCTCTTTATTTTTACACAAGCTTGAGGAGGATACCATATGCTTGTCATATAAGTCCGTCCTTCGGATGAACCCATCCTAGTACATTTAACGAGCCCTAGGAAGGAGAAACTCAAATAACATTATTACGACTGAATTCGATGTCATCAGGATTTAACGAGTCTGAAAAAGGAATAACTCGGCGTCTTTTCATGTTTAGAGAGTTTGAAAAGACAGCGGAAAAGTAAACTCCAACGGTCCCTTTTCGTAAATAGTTTCTCAGACCCGAAAAGGTAGAAAACGTTGTCTGAGAAAACCTCCTAGTCGCGATAGGCTAGGGTATTCCTTTTTTGTAAATAATCTATCCCAGCCAGAAAAAGGGGTAAACGTATACCGGGTAGATGTCATTTCGTGTCCACTTTAACGAGATCGAAACGACAAGGGACTCGGCGATCTTTTCATGTTTAGAGAGTCAGAAAAGAGCTGAAAGATGACTCCTCCTGAAGGAACGAGTGGTATAAAGGGTAGCAACTGGTTCCGGTGATGGTGGAACTGCTCAAAACAAATAAAGGTCTAGAGGCTGGCTAACAAGACCACTCATCGCAGCGGTTCCTCAGGAATGGGTAAAACAACCAAGTGAAGGCATATAATCGGCCAAGCAGATAATGAAGATGAAGTGAGAAAACCAAGGTTCATATGGAAAAAAGGCTGATAAAATGGCGATCACAAGAGGTAAAATGGGAAAGGTTTCATTTTTACACAAGCTTGAAATCAGGAAACTCTGCTTGAATTTGGTTTCATTTTTACACAAGCTTGAAAAAAAGATAAACTATGCTTGAAACTGGTTTCATTTTTACACAAGCTTGAAATGGAAACAAACTATGCTTGAAAAAGTAAGCATGCCCCCAGCATGGTGACTCAATTCGAGGTACATGCCCCCCAAGCTTCACTCCATATGAAAGGCAGATGGAGTGAAGGTTCAAATTACGAGACAAAGAGAAAGACTCGACTGGGATTTTACGAGATCTTATCAAATACTCGAATTGAACAGGAACATGTTTCATTTTTTTAACGAGGTTGAAACATTAAAATAACTATCCTCGGGACAACTTGTTTCATGGTTTAAGGAGCTTGGCACAAGACAAGGAACTCTTCTCCGACAACCTTGTTTCATTTTTTAAGGAGCTTGACACAAGATAAGGAACTCTGCTCCAACAGACCTTGTTTCATTTTTTAATGAGCTTGACACAAGAAAAGAACTCTGCTCTGACACGCTTGTTTCATTTTTTAAGGCGCTTGACACAAGATAAGGAACTCTGCTCCAACAGACCTTGTTTCATTTTTTAACGAGCTTGACACAAGAAAAGAACTCTGCTCTGACAAGCTTGTTTCATTTTTTAAGGAGCTTGACACAAGACAAGGAACTCTGCTCTGACCGACCTCATCAGAATGAACAAGAAGTCATCGCTTCCAAGAGTTCCACTCCTGATGGAAGGAAAACATCCTGGAAGTCAGGACCCAATGCCCCCGGCACCTGATGCACAACAGAACTATCATTGAGTACAAGCACGGGGTAGGTAGCCACATAATTGACCTTCGTTGGGGCAGATACAACGGGTGGATAAAAACCAGGAAGGGATGATGGCGGGCCAGCTGCCATATCATGACCAAAGAACGAAAGCTGATCAATGGTCACGATCCGTCCTTCATGTGGAAAACAAACCATACGAAAAAGGGAGGAGACAAGCGCTCCCATGGCATAGGTGTAATCGCGCCCCAAAATCATATTGAAATCCAAGGGGCCTGGAACAACCATCACATCCATATGGACGGTTTTACCTCCCAAAGTAACAGGTAACCTTGGAAGGATCCCCAATGGTTGACTAGTTCTTCTGTTAAATGCCAACAAATTTTGCGTAACAGGCGCAAGCGGCGGCGAACCGAAAGCTTGCCAAGTATTTGAGGATAGAACACTAACAGACGTGCCTTCGTCTATAATGGTGCTGGGTACGACCAGACCAAAAGCCTGTACTGTGATCTCGAAAGGCACATAAGACGGAAGGCGGTATCCTGCAAATCGATTCCAATCAAAGGAAGCGACTAAACTACTCAGAGGGGCTACCATCGAATCAAGATGGTCTTCCCCTGGTGTTACGGAAGAAGAAGGAGCATCCTCTATGACCTCCATCTCGAAGGTGGGAGGGGAATCCTCTAGGACCTCCATCACGGGAGGTGGAGGAGTGACTTCTTGAGGTATAGGGATAGGAGAATCTTTCTCCAAATCTAAGGAATCTGAAGAAACAAGAAGAACATGGGGGGTGTGAGGTCCACTCTCAACGGAAAAGACCTGGTGTACTGTAGACGGGGCCAGCTCAACCGATCCCACGACCAATGGTTGGTCAGGAACGGATTCCTGAATTTGAATTTCCGAAGGAGCGGGATTGACCAAGGATGACTCTTGAAAAATCGAGGCATCAGCTGGTAGAGGACTCAAAGACAGTTGTTTGTAACCAGCGGGAAGGCATGGTGCAGAAACATTCGGGTTGTCCAACACTCGCTTGGCTTCATCCGTATAAGGACAAAGGTGAATGGCATGGTGCCCTTCACACAACTTACAGGGATTGATAATCTTACCCTGTTTCTTGGGATTTTTACCAGCACTAGCTGAAGACGTGCCCCCAACCTGACTCCCAACAACCAAAGACAATGGTGGGCGACCGTTGGACCATACTTCGAGCACCTTGGGAGTGCTAGGGCAGTCTCGAAGAAGATGGTCTCCTGTGCACAACATGCAAGGGAGCTTGACTTTCCGTGGAGGGTTGGAAGGTTTATCAATGGAAGGCTTCTTAGGTGCAATAGCCGCAGAGCTAGCCTCTCCTTTATAGGACTTCTTCTTCTTTGTCTTCTTCTTCTTCTTCTTAGCCACCTGGTTACTCGAATCCAGACTTTCACCAGGCGAAGTAGAAGAGGAGGACGCAGAATCAGACGAAGAAGGGGAGAGGTCCACCTTGCAATCAACATGATGTTGTTCAGGTGGAGGAACTGATTGAACAGTAGCCGAGACATTCGGGACCACAGAGGTTGAGAACAACCAAACAGGCAACCCAACAGTTAACCCAGGAAGGGACAACGTTGCCATATAAGGAGCACCAACATTCCCAAAAGGAGGAAAAGGACCAAGATTCCCTTCGGAGGGGATTCCTTGGTTGGTGAACTCTAGAAAAGTTTCCATAAGAAACAATCTTCAGAACAACACCCTAAGGAAACTAACTTTAACCAGGAATATTTCGTGGGCAGTTAATTTTTTAAAACATTGAAACAAAACTCTCACAGATTTGTGTTAGTGATCGAGAAACGAGGCAAGCATCTGACTCTATCTCTTTTGATTTGAAATAAGGCCGTGAAAGGACAAAGCAGCAATCGTCCTTTTCAAATTTAAAGAGTCAGAAAAGATCAAAATGACTACTCAGGAATTCTAGGTAAAGGGTGTACCAAATAACCGTGAACTGCAATATACACCTTGGTTTCAAAATGAAAGAAAAATCAACCAAGGACTTAACGTACGTGCAGGCAATCTCCCCGAATGCTGTGTCGGGTGTATCACAGGTATAGGGCGGCAGACTCGGCTTCCTATGGATAAAGGATAGAAACCTAGTGGGGTCTCCCTTTATATACGTGACGGTACAGGGAGCACAAGTCCGTACTAGAGCTGTCTAAAGCCAAGAGGCGAACGACAGCTACTAGGTTTAAAGACGCCGGAACACGTCTCTAGCCTAGACCTCTAAATGTTGCGTTAATGTTTCAATGCTGCCTTAGTGTAAATTGAATAAATTTTAATGTTTATCTTCAATTACGTTTCAGCTTCAAGGCCATACCGCATGTGATCTGAAAATCTCCTATATGCAGCTATATGAGAAAAGAAAACTTTTCAATTTGATGAATTCTATCTAGTTAAGGGAATAGCTTCAAACAATGATGCAACAAACAACAACACTGCAAATGAAATCTTTTCCAAACTAGATGAATTTCACCATCCAAAAGTAATTTCAAACATTCAACGATGTGAACAATGCAATGTGATCTATGCAAAATTCTCTTTTTCAAAAACTATGCAATTGTAATCTATGCACAATTTCCTTTTTCCTTTTCAAATGATAAGAATGCACTCAAAGCGATTTTTAGCTTTCAATCATTAAACAATGTGATCTAAGTTCAATGATAAATCTCAAAAATACTTTTCAATGCAATGTGATCTAATGCATTTTAACAAAAAGAACACTTTGAGACGAAAACTAAATAAACGCAAATCTTCTTAATGAAGGATGAATGCAAAAGAGATGTAAACAAACACTAAGAATGCAATCGTTGTTTCAAACACTTTGTCATGAAATCCCTCAAAAGGCGACAAGACATATGAGGTCAAACACAAAGAGGACTTCCAAAGCAAGAGATCAAAACAAGGCATTCATTCCCTTTTACATCAAACAATCATGGAGATAAGACATTTCAAACAATGAGCAATGTAATCTATGCTCATACAGTGAAAATACCGGAAGGGAAAGACACACTGGTGAAGGATTTAGGGAAAAAATCTCAATTTTCACACACCCTGAAATTTGCCCAACTTTGTCATTGACAACTAGTGCTAACTGGCGTGACTTGCTCACTGACAACTAGCGCCAATGCCCAATTGGCGCGGGTTGCTAACTGACAACAAGCGCCAACGCCTGAAAATGAAAAAACAAAGAATTTTACCCAACCAAGACTAGACTCACCACTTCAAGCAGAATCTAAAACAAACCCATAAGCAAAGTACTGACCAAAAGAAACTTCCGAACAAGGGTAAACCCTAGCACCTACAGGATATGGCGCGACTGTCTGGCTGTAATCTATGCCAGACAGGGGATGGTACGAGTGATGCACTGGCAACCTGTGCCAATTGGCGCGACTGTCAGGGTGGAAACCACGCCAATCAAGCCAACCATTAAAGGATGAAAACAAGGTTGTCGGAGCAGAGTTCCTTGTCTTGTGCCAAGCTCCTTAAACCATGAAACAAGTTGTCCTAAGGATAGTTCTTTTAATGTGTCAACCTCGTTAAAACAATGAAACATGTTCTTGTTTAATTCGAGTCTTTGATAAGATCTTGTAAAATCCCAGTCGAGTCTTTCTCTTGGTCTCATAATTTGAACCTTCACTCCATCTGCCTTTCATATGGACTGAAGCTTGGGGGGCATGTACCTCGAATTGAGTCACCATGCTGGGGGCATGCTTACTTTTTCAAGCATAGTTTGTTTCCATTTCAAGCTTGTTAAAAAATGAAACAAGGTCTATTGGAGCAGAGTTCCTTATCTTGTGTCAAGCTCCTTAAAAAATGAAACAAGGTTGTCGGAGCAGAGTTCCTTGTCTTGTGCCAAGCTCCTTAAACCATGAAACAAGTTGTCCTGAGGATAGTTTTTTTAATGTGTCAACCTCGTTAAAACAATGAAACATGTTCCTGTTCAATTCGAGTCTTTGATAAGATCTCGTAAAATCCCAGTCGAGTCTTTCTCTTGGTCTCGTAATTTGAACCTTCACTCCATCTGCGAAACCAGAGATTCTAGGTTCGGTCCCCAGTGGAGTCGCCAATTTGTTGTGGAGGTAAATCCCCTCTGTGGACAGAGGCGATCCCTACTAGCCCAGATTGGGTCTAGCAACAATCGTTCATGCTATAGTGCAGGTTCCTAATTGCAAATAAACCAACTAGCAATGAAGGCTTACCTGGAATCCAACACTGTCACTTGTAGAAACAATAGCACTCCCATTCCTTAGCTCCGGAAGATCACTATCCTCACGACCTCCGTGATCGGACACCTGCACACGCAAGAAATACAACAAACGCAAGCATAAAATCCAGTATATGCAACTATATGTCAGTTAGAGAAGACATAACTCATCAACAAGAGTGGAACCATAACCAATAGTCGCTTATCATTAATCAATCAAAGGAGGATACAACCTGGCTCTGATGCTGAATTATCCTTCGGAGGGTCGCCAACAGAACACGTCTTGAAAAAGCCTATCGGGGATGGGAAAAGCCTCTCTCTTCGGATGTCTCGACAATAATCTCCTTGCTTGGATTTGGCCTTAATGGAATGAATCAAGGCTCTTGCAGCATAAGGCTCTGATGGCTCTTGGGAACTTGGAGACTAGCTTGCAAAGGAGATGAACAAGCTTTTATAGATGGAGGAAGGGGAGTTGGGATCCCTATAATCATGGGATTGGCCCTATCCTCAAGGAAGCTTCCATGAGAGGTGGCAAACCACTTCTTCTACATGGAGATCTGGAGCCAAACCTCCCAACTCAAATTAGATACCAGTTTATGGATTGGTTAGGACGAAACTTCTGCCATTTATTTTTTAAAAACACTCCTTAAAATGGCTAGCGTGAGTGCGACTCTGACAGAGCGCCAATTGGCGCGCCCTCTTTGAAGGATTTCCCCCATTGGCGCGGGTACTGAACTGGCTTCCCGCGCCAATGCAAAAAGGGGTGTTTTAGGGTTTTTCACAAGGAGTTGTCTTCAGGGCAATGAAAGCTCATGTTTAGAGGGATGTCATGAAAGTGGTTCCAAGTCATGTCACTGCTCACAGGTCATGGAATGAGCCCTCCAATTGTGCGGGATCAGGAATTGCAGGGACGGTGACAAATTTCTGTGTAACATATATGTAAATAAATCTTCACCAAACCAATTCTCAATATTCTTGAGGTTTTCCATGGCTTCCGGGGACATTCTAGGAGGCTTGGTTTCAAATATAATTTCATAGATAGGGATGATGACCTGGTGGAAAATTTGATAAAAATGGTCAAAATAATTGGACTCCCAGAGTATATTATGATAAATATGAATTGGTAGACAATTGGAGGGGGTCCATTTTCATCCCATAGCTGGGAAATTAAGAGAAAATCACAAACAGTCCATAATGTAGGCTAACATGTAGAATGGAGGTATTTTATTCTCAGACACACTGTGGGAGGTACGGAAAGAAAAAATGTGCTTGCTTAGGTTATTGCATAATATGGTGGCCCAATCGAAAATATCACTCAGAAACCCCATCAATTAAGGAAATCCTACTATTAGGAAATTCAAACACATTGGGGTAGGCATGCAATCTACAAAGAATGACAGTTGTTATCACTCCACCGGATCTCTGAAGGCTGAGAAGGAGACCAGCAAAGGTAACCATAGACCACTTTGACCTAGTAGCTAGCGCTACTAGGATGAGAGGGCTCTCTCAATGAAATTCATAGCCAATGTGACTGGTTCATGGAGATTCTAGGCTACGTATGCAGATTAGGGTTTGGTTGATTTGGATGTTTGTGCTGGATGAAAATGGTCCTTTAGAGATAGGCTTCAAACTCTGGTAGGGTTACAAGAGAAAAAAATGCAAGGGAATAAAGGGGCAAGGTAGGAAATCTGAATGACACTTTATGCTTTATTATTATGTTGTAGGATGAACAGAGAAATTAGGAATAAGCATATAAGTATGAATTCATTCCTTAAGAAGAAGATAAACACAACATCATCATCTTATCAAAATAGGGCATGTATTCCTCATGAATATTGCTTAAAAACTTTAAATACAATGAGTGAAAAGTAGTAGATATGTAATGGAAAGAGAAATAATTCAATGGAGTGACTTACAAAAGAGAAACATAGGCATACAAGCTCACCACATGAATCTGTAAATTTACGCTGCAACTTTTCTCTGTATTCATTGTATTACTTTGTCAAACTAAAATACACTAGTTCAATGTCCAATGTTCCAACCCTTGGAAATGATTAAAAAATACCTCATATAGCTACTTAGGTCTAAATCCTCCCTTGGAGATTGAATTTTCCAACAAGAAAGTTAAATTCATGCACCTATCTGAAGTCTGTTACACACTAGGGAGGTTACACAACAAATTCCTCCTTAATCTAACCACTAAGAGACATATCCTCAAAGTAATAAATGGAGGTTAAGACACCTATTTACCTCATTTTTACCACTTACATTTAAATTTTAACCTTTACATTCATCTACATTCACTTTTTCACTTTTACAAAAGTCAAACTGGAAATTGGAAAAAATTACACAGTGAAATTTTTATAAAAATCTCATAAATTTGCACATGTGCAACACCAACGTTGAGGGCACTTTTGGGCACCTTCATGAAATAAAAATGTAAATATGAGAGAACTGAAAACTAGCCCTACCTGTCTCGTTTACATAACACTTTGAATTTTTGAAATTGACCTGCGGGAAGGCCTTCAAAAACTCATTCTCCCAAGGTGTCTCCAAATGTGCAGCGCCTATCAAAAACAGAGGGGGAATGTTGATTTTTGGCATCTTTTCTTCATTTTTCTCAAAATGAGCCCTTTCTGGAAAATCTAAGAAAATTGTTTTGAGAGGAGGGCACAATATTTCAAAAAATGTAAGCCACTTGTCATTTGGAGCCCTGAGTAAAAAGCGTAGCGCATCCAACCTGAGTGAAATTTCTGAATTTTGCAAAATTTCACCAAATTTGACCAAAATAAAAATTTGCTCCAAATCTCCCTAAAATTGGTCTAGAAGTGTTGGATGAGGTGTAATATGCAATCATGGAAGCATCAACAAGAAAATCAAGTTTACCCTTTTCCTTTTTCTTGATTAGGGTTTTCTTAAGCTTGTCTTGTAATTGCTTGATCTTGATGTATGCAATTTGATTTATTGTTTGGTAGTGGGCAGCCATACATTTGTGGATCTTGTTATCCTTTTTTGCATTTTCCAGGAGCTTTTCCAAGTGAGAATTTACCTTCTCAAGCCAAAACTCCTTGTCCTCGTTGATCTCTTTGGAAATCCTCTCTTCAAAAGTAAGCTCCTCATCTATAAGGTTTTTCTCTTTCTCTTTATGCAGTGCCTTCTCGAGATCCATGGTTCTTGGCCTCTTCTTATTCACCTGTTGTTCATGCTCATCACTTTCATCATGCTCATTCACTACTTTGCCTCTCTCATGTTTGTTGGCCTCAAATAGCCTTTTATCCAAAATCAATTGTTGTGCCTTGTGTTGATTGTCCTCCTGTTCAAGAAATCAAATGATGAATTGGGTCCTTGCTAAGTTGTCTTGGAGCTCTTTGATTTTGGCATCCTTGTATTTTATTATCCTCTGCATGTTTTCCTACTCATCATGTTCCTCCAATTCAACCAAGTCAAATACATGTTCCTCCTCATCATGCATGGATGTCTCATGCAGTGCTGATGGTGATCCCTGTAGTGAAATAGGCTTGGCCCCTTCCTCTTTCCAAGGAGAAAGCACAAGCCTCATGCCTCTCTGATAGGTGGGAGTAACCTTAGGCCTAGGCCTCTTTGAAACCTCAACAAGTTTTCTTGATGATCCCACCTCCATAGATTGTGTTGGCATAGCAGGTGATATGTTTTTTTGTTGAGTTGGTGTAGTAGTTGTGTGCATCTACAAAGTTGTCTCAATGAAGGCATCCCATGTCAGGTTCTTCTCTGCCAACTGATGGAGAACTATGATATTCACAAATTTATGGTGAAATAGGCTATGGTAACATTCTATGTTCATGACTTGCACCTTTTCTTCCATCTTTCTCACACTCCTATATAATAAATTTCATAAGTTTAGCAACTTCATTGTTGTGAAGTGCATGAGAAATCTAATATGATATCGGTACAACCTTGAAAACCTCCCCTCACATGTGAATAATTTGATCACAACCTTCATCAATGGTGGATACCTCTCCAACAAGTATCTGAATGGAATAATGTGACAAAGAGTCTCTTTGTATTGTGATTTTATGAAGGATTTGTACTGTTCAAGGTCAAGGTGCATGCCTTTGAACCAATATTCCCCGTGATTTGGTATCCCTATGGAAAGAGAGCTGGCATGAACTTAAAATGTGAAATCAATCCCTGCAATGGTGGCCATTTCTCCCTTCAATTTGGTGGCAAACAAATCTGTAAGCTCCTCATGGTAACCTACTTCCTCCATTCTTTGTCAAAATCCTAGGCAATTGACATCTTTAAACCATTTTCTGATGAAGCGTGAGGAAGTTATTTCATTGCAATTTGAGGGCTCATACCTCAGTATCTTCCCCCCCTTTTTGTTTTCTTCTCTTCTCTGATGGTGAGGAATCTCCTTCCATGATTTGAAAACCCTAGATGATGGGAGGGGAAAAACAGGGAAAAGTGAGTGAAAGGAATGAAATGAAGGAGTTAGGGAAGGGAGATGGGGGATAAAAATTTAGAGAGAGGGGCAGGGATATTAGGAATGTTTAAGGAGTGAAATGAAGGTAAATGAGTGGATTAAGTGAGCTAGGGAATTTCAAACACAGTACTAGCTAGAAAATGGTCCAATTTGGTAGAATAAGGCTAGATTTTGTAGGGAGATGTTGCAAAATGATGGGAAATGGTTTGCAAGGTATGGGAATGATGTATAACTCGCAAACATAGGTGGAGGGACAGTGGTACTATGGTTTCACAGCATCAATTGATCATTTGTAAATCAAAAGCACAAAATTCTTATAAAACCCTAGGGAACTAAGCATGTTATTATTTCTTGGTTTGAAAAGGAAGGGAGGGCATAAAAATGTATATACTTACTTGTTGTAGTGTTTGGAAGATGAAAAACCCTGAATGGAAGCTGAAAATTTGAATTTGGTGATTTTTTGGGCAAGTTAAGGCAAATATTCCCCGTACGCAACGCAGTGCACAAATGCGCAACGTAGTTCATAGATGCGCAACGCCTCCTCCAGATGTGCAACGCAGTTCACATATGTGCATCGCCTCCCTATTTTTGTGACTTTGAGCTGAAAAACACATTTTTTCTCACTAAATGGAGGATGAGCTCGATAATGAGGGGAAAGAGGAGTGTAAATTAAATGCATTTGTGTATTTTTGGCTCTTTTATAAGCATGGAATGGCTTTCTTTAAGTGATTATGGGCCCCACATGTCTTTTTGTAGCATGAATTTCATTCTCTTTTTTACTTCACAACCTTGGACATTTTGTAATTTGAACTTTTTCAAAACTTTGAACTGCAGCTTTAGTAACATGAAGTGCTTATTACATATAGAAATATAAAATTACATTTAAAAAAACAAAATTTATTGAAGGGACTTGCTTTATTAACACTCTTCCAATTTGTCGGATTTTATGCATGAAATATTAGTTTTGTGATCTTGAAACCGTAATGACCTAATGGAGACTATTAACTGAATGAGATCAGGGTGGTGATGACTGGAATGATGATGAAAATCTCTAAATAATGATATACTCAACTTATTTGATGACATGGATCATCAATTTAAAATTTTGGAAAAAGTAGAAAATAATCCGAAACCTAATGCCCAGTGACCAATTTTTTTCTTGAAGACCTAGTAAAAAAAAATTTGACTATGGGACCCTAACAAGACATGATAAGAGTCCATTTGATCACTGGTGACAGGATGAAAACACTGACACTAACATTGGCTCCAGTTGGGGATGGCAGTTCCTTGGAGGTTTCAAGAACACCGTAGGCCAAGTAGTCTAACCATTGGGCATGGAGTCAAAAGTTTAAAAACCAGACTAAATACTGAAAACTTGACATGATAAACTGACTTTAAACTAGATTGAATTGAATTTAAATGAACTTTGAAAACAACAACAAATCAATGGAACTTTATGGCCTTCACCTCGGGCTCCAAGCTCTGATGATTTTCCTTTTCACTCTTTGCAGATAAATTAAACTGATATGTACAACGAAATGGGAAATTTTCAGAAATATGCTCAGAAAAGGTAATGCTTAAGTATCCTACCATTGACTAGTCCTCCTAAGCAATATTCTCCATTAATTTCTTCCAATAGGAAAGTATGATGTCACGAGAGGTTGAAAACTTGTATGGTGATTTCCATAGGTTCTCAAATTTGTCGTGCTTCCCTTTCTCCTTGTTTATAACATCCCAACGGAGGACCACATCTCCAATCTTGAAATCATCTTCCTTTGTCTTGCATTCATATACCTTTTTTATCCTTTCATGAAGCTTTGATGTGTTTTGAAAGACCTCATCTTTGGTTTGTTGAATTTGGATCATCTAATTGATCTGGCATTGCACATCATTCTCTTCACTACCTTCTTCTTGTAACAACTTCATAACCGAGACTGAAAGTGATGTAGGGAAAATTGTATCTACTCCATATACCAATTGAAGAGGAGACATTCCTATTGATATCTTATTACTCACCCTGTCAGCCCACAAAGCATTAAAAAGCTTCTTATGCCAATTCTTCTTGTTTGCCTCCAACATCTTCTTTATAATGTTTATCAAAGATTTATTATAAGATTCCACCAATCCATTACCCTTTGAATAATATGCGGTTGAGTGCCCCAAATTGATGTTGTACTTGTCACAAAACTCAACCATTTTCTTAGACTTGAATGCATCCGCATTATCTATAATGATCTTGTGAGGACAACCAAAATGAGACAAAATGTTAGTCTCCAAAAACTGAATAATGACTAAATATGTTGCTTGCCTTGTCGGGATCACTTCGATCCATTTGGTGAAGTAGTCGGTAGCTGTTAAGATCCATTTATGTTGGGCGGAAGATGCAGGGTGAATTTATCCAATAAATTCAAGGCCCCACTACTAAAAGGGTGCTTACACGGATATAGGCTGCAAAGGCAACGAGAGAATATTTCTCTAACCTTGAAATATCTGACACTCGTGACAGTTCAACATGCAAAAAGAGTAGGCCAATAATATCTAGCCCTCAACACCTTATTTTTCGTGGTTTTTGAAAAAAAGTGACCTCCACAATCTCCCTTATGGAAATCATTCATTATCTCCTTGGCTTCATCTTCCACAAAATAGTTCAGCAAGACGCCTCCCGGGTCTTTCCAATGTAGAGCATTGTCCAAATTGCAGTATTTGGAAGCGTTCAACTTTAATGAGCTACCCTTACTTTTAGACATGTCTAGAGGAGGATTAAGATGATGAAGAACATATATGATATCAGAATACCGAGATGAGAGAAAAATATATGATACCTACATGAGTGTGACATCATCTTCTTCATTGAACAAAGCTAATTAAATGATATTAATATCAAGTGCATGTAAATTTGATTCAGCCATGAGCTTGGCTAATTCTTGACCTTTGATCAGATTTGTAGGCTTGATCTTGAGGTTGTACTCTAACATAGATGATATACACTTTCATCTTATGCCTTTCGGATCAGTTTGCATTAGGACATCCTTCGATGCTGCATTAGGGACATAGGCTAGAATGTGTGAATCAAGTATATACACTCGGAAGTCCTTAAATGCCTTTACCAAGGCCAAGGCTTGATCTCAATGATGTTATATCTAAGGGCTACATCCTTAATGGTACGGCTGAAGAATTCAATGGGCTGCTCATTCTTATCCTTATTTTGCATCAAAACCACAACCAAGATATGTTTGGAGGCAAATGAAAATATGATGAAAGCAATGGAGTAGTCCGGGCTGATCAAAATAGGAGTTGTAGTTAAGGCAAACATTACTGAATTAAAACACTTTTTGGCATCCTCTAACCACATTACCTCACTTTCCTTTTTGAGCATATTGGTCATCTCTCGAAGATGCTCAACAAGATTTGAAATAAATCTTCTCAAGAAGTTCATCTTACCATTGAAAGCTTGAATCTATTTATTGCTACGTGGAAATTCAATTTGCTGAATAGCCTCAATTTGAGAAGTATCAATAAAGATACCATATTTGGAGATGATATGACCGAGAAGCTTGCCCTCCTCCATGGAAAAAAGATTCTTTTTGGGATTAAGTTAAATCCCAAATTTCTTGCATTTCTGAAATACAATTCTCAAATGACACAAATGCTCATCATCAGAATGAGAGAAAATTCTCAAATCATCAACATACACAACTACGAAAACATCCTTTTCATTTGCAAAGGCTATGTCCATCACATGCTAAAAGGTCATTCCTGCATTCTTGAGCCTGAATGGCATTTTAGCATACTTGAATGTGCCCCAAGGTGTCGTGAAAGCAGTCTTTTATTGATCATCCTTATGCACTAAGATCTTATTGTATCTCGAATATCCATCAAGAAGCAACATTTGGGAGGCCTCAACCACTCTTTGTAGGATATGATCCATCTTAGGAAGGGGATAGTTATCTTTTAGAGACACCTTGTTCAAGTTTTTGAAATCAATACAAATACAGATTTCTCTCATTTTCTTTCTCACCGAGACAAGATTTGACATCTAATCAGAAAATATAATGGGAACAATGATATCAGCTTTAAAAATTTTGTTTACCTCTTTCTTATCGATGGCAACAACCTTGGGTTGATTCTTCTAAACTTATGTATGAATTTATTTTGGTCAGGCTTGACCAGAATTATATGTTGAATGATATTCTTTTCATAAACTTTCAGATCTACATAGTCCCAAGCAAATACATCAAAAAATTTAGACAACAAAGCTATGTATTTGTCTTTTACCTCTGGAGATAAGGACTTGGACAGCTTGACCATCTTGGGCTTGTTTGATGTTCCGATGTTCACATCGTTGACACCTTTCTCGGTAGGAACCATGGTCAACTTTCTAAATTGGTTGCTAAATTCCCTCCCCTTAACCTAGGGTGGGTCCACTTGGTCCTATGTGGTCCCATTCCTCATCAAAGTGAATTATTCAAAAAAATAATGCGGGAATCCAAGTTTTGCAAGTATTTTAGGGATTGGTAATCTTGTTCATAAGTCAAACACCCCTAACCTAGTCATCAAATTCTCACCCCCCTATCTTAGAAAGCCTTGTACCTTGCTTAAGGAGCAAGTAAGTCCCATTCTTAAGTCTCTTCTAGGAAACAATCATTGAGGTCTCTTCATATCCAATTGTTGATCTATCCTTCTTAAGTGACTCTCTCTATACCTTGTCTCCTCCCATCGGTGCAAGTCCATAAAGAGTAGGGAGCCTTAGCTAGGTGGCAATGGGCTAAGTCTCCATAGTTCCCCTTGTGTGAACAATTTTCCTTTTAGGATTCCCCTTTAGGTCCCATACTAGTTTGAGTGGTAACAAGCCGCACATGTGAATTTGTTTGACCAACTTCTTGGAGGCCGCATGTGTGATATGTTGACTGAGTTTGATCGTAGGAAGTTTGACGAGTTTGATTTTAATTTAACCAAAAGTTGATTACAGGAAGGCCACGTGTGCAAGGGTTTGACTAGCTGCAATTTGACCGCTAACTGCAGGGCCACACATGCAGATTATTGACCACATAATTTGACTAGGGCTTAATTTTGACTGTAGGGTAGTTTGACCAGGTCATTGCACTAGTAAAAAATGATGAAATTAATGACTAGGTGACTAAAAATGTTAGTCATCACAACGATTTCAAGTGAATTACTACTAAATTTGAGAAATTTTAAGTGACCGAACTAAAAATGACTAATTTAGTCTTGGAATAAAATATACGACTAGATAATAAGTGACTAAACTAAAAGCGACTAACTTAAATGACTAATTTATTCTAGGGATAAAATATATGACTAGATAATAAGTGACTAAAGTAAAAGCGACTAACTTAAATGAATAATTTAGTCTAGGATTAAATAATATGACTAGACAATAAGTGACAAAATTAATAATGATTAATGTAAATGACTATTATAGTCCAAGAATAAAAATATGGCGCCCAAATAACAAGTACAACAAGTATATGAGTTAGTCATTTATGTCAGTAATTTTTAATTGTGTCACTCCATATATGGAAAAATTCACTTTTGGTATCGAAGTGTTACATTTCACTATAGGTGTCTCTGAATCCATTTGCACTGTTAAAATTTAGAGACAAGGAGGTCTCTGAATTTACAGTGTTAAAATTATGAATACCTTTTGTCTTTAAATTTTAACAGTGCAGACAGATTCATCTACAATTAACATAATTGTATGTATCATATATCAACTTTACACTAACGCCTTCATTATAATTTTAGTAAAGGTAATATTAATTAGATAGCCAAATAATATTTATATTTATATTTAATATTTGGCCATAAAATTTAATTTTTAATTTCATTGATTTATGTTAAAAGTGTGAGTTGTTTCAAATACAAGGTTAAATATTCATATTTACATTCAATAAATAGATAAATATAAAATCTCTTATGTTAAACATGTGATTTCATTTAAATCTAGTATTAAATCATCATATTTACGTTTGATAAATACTAAATATATAAACCTAAAATATATATTTATAGACCTATTTAGTAAATAGGTATGAAAATTTATTTATTTTTTCCAAAGAAAAAATCGAACCCATCTATTGATTAAGTAGAAGGTTACATAGTATATGCATAAGCATTCAAAGCACTGCATTTTTCCTTTCTTCTGAAACAAAGGAAAAAATGGAGTTACAACTGATGAGGAGATGTATCTATCAATCCTCTCAACTTTGTCAAAAAAACAAACATTTTAAATGACATCTCTGTTCAGCCCCTAGGCTTCCACTTTATTGTGGAAGAACCTGAAACAGGGATGAAAGCAGACCGTATCCGTTTGAAATCATCAAAAGGATGAAAAATTGGGTGGTAGACACCATTCCAATTTTCAAAGTATTCAAAGGCATAATGTTTTAAGCAGATAAAAGACCATTCTCCCGAATCTCCTCAATGAGGAAAACAATCTGAAACAGAGACAAAAAGTATAGAGATATTCAGATAGTATCAAGCAGGAATCTACAAAAACAGAAAGTATATTATGAACAGAGACATCAGGAGCAGGAAGCAAGAGCAGCTGGAAATTAGCGGGTAAAAGGAGGTTGTTCAATCCCTCGAATCTGACGTCCTTCAACTGCTACAGCGACCCAGTGCCCCATATCTTGACGAGCGCCCTCCTTAGATAGGAGGTATGCTTCACTATTTCGTTCCCTGTAAATATGACAAGCAAATATCTGGTTAAAATAGGCTTTTACAATATTACCTCATCAAGCGAAGTAGATAAAATGAAATTTTGGCATCTCTGTGTTTCGTTGAACCATTTAATGATGTTCATAAAGTCCCTGAATATAGGTATGAAAATTTATTAATTTAAGTATGAAACTTAATTAATTTTTTAATGATGTATAAACCTTTGTTTTTTTTTAAGTTAATGATATATTCATGTAGGAAAAAAGGATTACATATAGCTAGTTACAAAACAGGTGGTCTCACCTTGACTTGGTTTGTTGACAAAAATTTGCACCAGATGCAAAAAAATACAAAAGAGGGACTAGGCACATTGTCCATAAACGATTGGGCCAGAGGCACCAAAACACATATAAAACATAAATAACATCAAATAGCATAATAGTCATCCAACGTGATGGATGCAGGGTTGTACGGGGTTGTTCCTAGATGCGGTGGAGGACATAAGTCACATTGACCATGCCCTTCAAAGTGTGCCAACCAAGTCTCCAACTTTTCTACTTTTTTAGTGAGTTGATTTTAGTCTCGCCAAAGCAATACCAGTCAGAGAGACTTGGCATTGTAAATAGTGCATTCGGTCCAATGTTTCCATCTACTTTGCATGCTCCTCATGACAAAATCTCTTAGTTGTGTCCACTCTTTCCATCGGGTTGTTGATAAGTGCACGACAGTTCTATAGGCAGAAATGTGGTTTAACTTGCCCCTAATTTACCTCAAATCAATCAAACCCACAATTCCCCTTACCACCACTGCCTCCTCTACCCCGCCGACTCTGCTTTTGAACCCTCATACCCCCACCTCCATTATCCCCCTGCTTACCTCCAACACGACCCCCATGCACACCCACACTAGCGAGTCACACACGCCCCCACATTCTTTCCACCTTGGCGTGGAGCCACCATGATAATTTGGTGAGCCTGCCACCCCCACAAGGCCATGGATGACAAGGGAGGGAGAACACCCACTCCACATCGGGGGCTTCATAATTCGCTAAGGTCGAGGAACCCTGCCATTTGCAGAGTCCAGAGACCAGACCCCACACTATAGAAAACAAAAACCACCAGTGAAGGAGCCAAATGTCGTCTCCCACCACCACAGGGAAGCACAGAGACACCTCCCACTGCCAGATGGGAAGAAGGCTGCTTTTGGAGGAATGATGACTTTGGTACATTGATAGAGGAAATCAATATGTATGATAGCCAATATCTCAAGAATTCCATTTCTCTATCTAGATTTATTCGTCAAATACTCATAATGCCCCTTAACCTGACATGGTTCCAGGTTTATGTACCGAAGCTCACGCAGTGGACCAGAGAAAAGATAAAAACCCCTACAATGTCACCATCTTAGAGCTCAAAGGTGTGACCGTGAATTGGAGACAAGATCAAAACCCCTGCAACATCACCATCTTGGAGCTCGAAGGCGTGACCTGTGATAATAAGAGGGTTTTCAAGCTTAGCATCGTGGGATTTGGCCTCGACAGAACAATATTTCCTTTCATTTTCAACTACACCAATTTAAATTCCCTCGACCTGTTGGAAAATTTTTTGACTAGCAAGATACCAATGAAGCTCCAATATATGGTCAATGTAATCTAATTCCCTTGTAATGAATCCTCTGTTGTTATCTAAATAACAGGCTCACGGGAAAAGCTACCAGGCTTAGGACATTCAAAGAATGGATCCAAAGGAAGTTTTGGCCCTTGGGTACCTTGATCTTGGATACTTCAAAAGGCAGCAACTGACAAAGAAATTTAATGTGTATTCTTTTGGAGTAGTGTTACTGGAGTTCTTATGTGCAAGGGAAACACACTGACAGAAGAAGGGCAAGCTTGAAAAAATCATTGACCCTCACCTTATTGGGACCATCAACCCTAGTTCTCTGAAAATGTTTAGGAAGACTACCGAAAATTTCTTGGAAGAGATGGGCTTCGACAGGTCTTCCATGGGAGATGTTTTATGGAACCTAGAATATGCATTTCAACTCCAGGAGATATCCATGAAAAATGATCTAGATGGAATAGTACAAATCATATTGCAGATGTTCCTTTACGCTACCCAGATCTTGAGCCTTTTGGTTCAAGTTCAGTATGACTTCAATTCTTGTACGTAAGTTCTCAATTTATAGATTTCATTAATGAGCATGTGGCATTTAGGAGTTCTCAACATCCCACAAAGGGATAGTTGTGAGAATTTACCTGTTGTTTCGAACATGTTCTCCTTCAGTGGATATGACACATAATGGATCCATACCTTGGTTGAATATTTCCTTACCTCAGGATGTTTGCACAAGATTCAGGGCAAAGTGAACACACAACACTAGTGGCTTTGGTTTGGGAGGAGAGCTACAAGTATGTAGAAGAGATTGACGGTGCATGCATTATGTTACTTTTCACTTCCGAGAGCCTGAGACTTTTTATACTAGCGTAATTGGATGAGATGTTGGTGAATCCTCGTGGGAGGTGATCACAAAACAAGACTCCTTTGCCATGTTCCAAATTTACCAAATTAGCACATGCAGACAGAACATTGGTGAGTGTGAAATGGTTAGGTTCATTACTTTTTTTTGCATATCACATTAAAAATCTAGTGCCTCCTCATAAAATCCTTTCATCATATAATCAACCACCATTATAGACAATTACACCACATTTGGTTTAATCATTTGGTTTAATCGAACAAGATGGTGGCATTGGTTTTGGGTTTCAAGGAGTTTTGGAAAATATGATTTTTGTGACCCCATTTTCATAATATACCTTGGAGATTCTGTTAATTTTAAAGTAACACCTTCCACTACCCAAGAATAACCCAAGGGAGTAGGAGGGTTTGTTACACTACTCATGGTTAAGGCCACTCTCCTTCGATAAGCTTAAATAATTACACTTCAATTCTAAGTTGGGCCTCACAGCACAACAAATAGGGCCATGTAAAACCTGCATAACAAAAAAAGGAGCCCTACCTTTAGTTCTTCCCTTCTCCAACTATGCCTTATGTTCTTTAGTCAAACAAATTTTCAGAATTATTTCAGGTCCCCGAACTTGGTGAAACCCCTCATTGATTGCCAATCCCCATTCACTTCAGTGTTTACCTCCACACCAAGCGCCCCTAACTTAAGAGGCTTCATACTGCCTTCCATTGCGCATCACTTCCTTACACTCAAATGTGGAAAGGTTTTGTGCACCCAATTCACAGGTTACAATGCTTCTACAGTAAACAATTCTCCATGGTTCTCCTCTTGTTCCCTTTTCATTATTCTTTAATCTTCACTTTCTCTCTATTTTTTGCCAAAATTTCTTCTATTCCCCCTTCCTTATTCCTCAATTTTGTCCCTTGATTAATTAATTTAGTTAAATAGAAAATTTTCCCAATCCCCTCACAACTTTCCCTCAATGAAGTTTCTCTCCTAGATGTCGAGATTCATATAGATTTCCCCCTTCAATTTCAACAATACATACATTTGAAAGAATATTTACATCATGATAAAGTGTGGCATAATACCCATACTGATTATTAAATATTAATAATCTTAATTATATTTACAAAATGAATGGTTTAAAAAATATACCTTATAGCCTTCTAATAGAAAAAGTTTGGAAATTACCCAAAAAAAAAACAACACACACCATAGGATAGAAACCAGCATGCACCTTGGAAGAAAACACAAAATATTTTATATATTTTTTAACTTCAAATTAAATAATATAGTATCATGACTATATAATATTAAATGCTTTGTTGCTTGTGTACTGATAACTCACTCTATATAATTTACAATATATACCATTTATGACTTTCTTCCACTCTATAAAGACATGTGGCTACTTTAAAAGCAATTTAAAAGCAACTCATATCAATAGGATACCACTTCATGACGGCTGCATTAATTTCATTTAAAATAAATAGCGGGAAGTGAGCGGTTTCGCAATTTTAGTTTATAAAAGGAGTTAGTGGGACGATTTGAACTTTGGTGGAGAAGAATTGAGTTTTTTGAATTGTAATTGGTGCCAAATTTCCTCCAAAAGTTTTCCACCCCTCCAATATCTGTAGTCTCCTTCACACAACTACCCTCTTTGTTCATTCAATCGCTCGCAGCCTTCTGCCGCCAATGGAG
Organism: Pinus albicaulis; assembly: GCA_034641835.2. Lineage (NCBI taxonomy): Eukaryota > Viridiplantae > Streptophyta > Pinopsida > Pinales > Pinaceae > Pinus > Pinus albicaulis. The sequence goes on from CM076572.1 coordinate 904,758,117, forward strand.
AAACTCCCCAGGCATACCCACAGCAGGTCTCACAAGCTGCTATGGGAAATGGGAAAAATCATTTCCAAATCGCTTGCAAAGGCTCAACAATGGCAGATACAAGAGGAAGGCAGATTTTATGACCCTCGGCCAAAGAAATAAGAGAACCCACCAAAATGGCACCGAACCCCTCACGAACAGGTGCCCTTCTTCTCCCGCAGAAAGCACGAAGAAGCTATCGGATGAGAATACCCATCTGGAGAACGAAAAGCCTGATTCACCATCACTCTGCTCAGATCTCGAGATCGTGGTGGCATTTCCCTTGACTCCTCCTTCAGGTTCGTTGTCTAACATTTCCAAAGTTGTTTAAAAAATTTCGCATTCTGAAACCCTCAATAATGAAAAACTAAAAATGAGATCTATGTCAGAGTTTCTTGCTAGAGAGAATGGTGGGGTTTTTTCGGAGAGTACCCTTTTCATCATAGAAATAGTGGGCCCTGTAAAATGGTGGGTTTTGTTCGAAGAGTACCCTTTTCATCATAGAAATAGTGGACCCTGTAAAATGTTTCAACACGAATATTTTGGACACTTATTTTTTTATTATTTCTTGAGTGGGGTTTTAACGAGTTTGCATTGATGTGCAGACACTTTCTCCAATTTTTTATTTGAATTTATTGCAAGCCTCAAATATCAATAGTTTTCGAAGAATGTTTCCATTTTGCACTAAAATAACGAAGGATCCTGCAATTAAGAAATGGATTTAAATTTTACATTCAAATTGTTTTCCATTTTTTGATATTTAGTTGAGATATCACTAACCACAATATTCTTGAACATGGGTATGGTGCAAATGTTTCTAGCATTACTTCTTCAGACATGGAGGTAAAATGACTAATAGGGTTCTATCCAAAATTAGTAGCAGTTTAATGAATATGAACGAAATTATTGAAATATATTAAAAAAACTTCCATAACATGTAGCTTTGGGGTGTATTCTTCTTCGATTCTCCATTTTCTACATCATTCCATGACTGGGTCGCTTTATTCTTTGAATTATCTATCAAACCACCCTTACATTGGTGGCACTGAGCCATATTCTGGCCATATTAAGTTCAACTATTTGCATTTTAATTTCGGCGATCTTCACGGAATGTTTAGCTTTGAAGCTCGCCAAGATCGGATATCCGTGGTCAATTTTTTCATTTCTCTACAAGTCACCCAAATCACGAACAAAATCATTTGTCTACAAGTCAATCTCCCCATCGTCATGATAAGCACACTCGACCTTCACGTCTATTTTTCTTAGGCTAGCATCAATATTCAGTCAAATTATGTGCTCTGCAATGCATCTTTGATGAAACCCCGACAATTCAGGCTGGAAAAGGAAATTTCTCCATAAGAAACTCCATGAAAGAATGAAAAGGAAACTACACCATAGTTGAACGTTCTTTGGAAAGCTGATCTGCTATATTTATTTCTTTGAACACAAAATGAAAAGAGCCGATCTCCTGTTTTATTCAATTCTTTGAACTTCTTGAAAGACAAAGGATTTTTTGAAAGCTGATCTGCTATTATATGTAATTGTTTGAGCACACTGTGAAAAGACTAGCGTTATTCCTTAAGAATTTCTCCATTAGAAACTCCATGAAGTTTGCTTCCTTGTGAACTTCTACAAAGGCAACTACACCATAGTTGATCTGTGATTCCTTGTATTCCTGATATAGTCTCTTTATGGCAACAATTCGTTTGTCACAAAGTTTACCGATATACACCAACCCGAACCCTCCAACCCCAAGTTCATTCTCCTTTTGGAAGTAATTTGTAGACTGAAAAAGTGCTTCGTAAGAGAATATAGGAAAATTTCCCATCTCATGCCCAGGCAAATGTCTAGAAACAACCCCGTTAGAAGGACGTTTTCTATTCTTCAGATGATAATAAATAGGGATAGTACCACTAGCAGCACGCAACCTGTGGTCGAATGAAGGGATTGATATTAATTTTGTGGTTTGATATTTCCAAATTTTTTTGGGTGGGAAATTCAACTCAATTCTAAAAATAATATCTACAAAGTTGAGGAAAATTTATCCTTCCCAACCAAATTTACAAAGAAAACACAAAAAGAGACAATCCAAATATCTTACACTTCATTTCTTCAACCCAAATCTTGATAACAATTTGAAGTAGAATTATTGCTAAAAAGCTTGCTAATATGATGTAGACGTGTGTACCTATCCGTAGTGTATAAATAAGAACAAATTCCAGACGTAAGAAGCACATTCACAAGGTTTTTTTTTTATTCTGATCACATAACTTGAGATTGTAGCAACGCCAGAAAAATATTCTATAATTCATGGCGTCTTGCAAGAATGTTGTTGGCAAGAAATCATGCACACAAATTTTTTTCCCTAGGTGTTTTCTTAATAGGTTAGTTTACTATACCACTTGCTTCGTAGTGGTTTACATCCATAAACCCATCCATTACAATGCTATTGCTTAGTTTCTGTCCTCTCATCGCACACAAGTGTTTTATTTCTGATAGTTTCTTTTGTCCTGACACAGGAACATGTCAATTCTTTGAATGTTTCCACATTAAATAGTCTCTTGGAATCTATTCATCCTGAAAATGTCGATGTGAAAGACCTTGTTAAGAAATTGAAGCATGTTCAGAGTTCTATGGCTTCTGTAGAAGCCACTGAAATTTCTCCTCTAAAGGAGCAAAATAGTTCACCTATAGTGTCTCCATCAAAGGCTGGGAAATCTGAAAAGCCATTGGTCAAGTCTTCCACTCCTTCAAAATTTCGCAAGTTGAAAAATCCATTAGATGAATCCTCTACTCTTCCAAGAGTTGTTTCATAGCGTAAAAAATAAAAAAACTTAATTACTATCTCTAAAACCATAAGTGACAAAGATCTTGATTCACATAGAGAGTCTGTTCCAGTTCTAAGCGTGGGGAAGAATCATAAGAGAATTAGTATGGTAAAAATGGAGGTCAATTTGAATGAGGGAAATCTAGATTGTAATATTGACAATGATGGGAAGAGGATATCTGATATACGTGCTCTGAAATGGAAAATCAATAAATACCAAAAGTAATTCCAAGAGAAAAAGCAAGGTCAAGGCTGAGACAAGTCTTCCAATAAAGGGTCTTTGTGAAGAGGGGTATTTGGCAAGTAACGTTGTAAATGACAAAGAGACAAAGTCAAATACAACAGAATCCCCTTGCATTACAAAAAATGAAAACAATAACGTTGAAGATAAGGTTGTGACTGCAAGTAAAGACACACAAAATTTTATGGCTATTCATGAAAGCACATGGCCTCTCGGGGATTATGGAAAGTTACTAAAGATTTTTGTTTATACTAAATATTTAGTACACTATTTTTTTCTTTTTCTAACACCTTGACCACTGAATTTACTGTCGGCACGTTGCTTGACACAGAAAACATTGTGGATGAAGTTCTGAAGGAGTTTTTGGCCAAGTATGGCAAGCGGTGGCCAAGTATGGCAAGAAGTGGGATGGCATAGGAGATGAGAAGTACTTGGGCAAAGCCCCACTGGAAGCAGCGGCTCTAATTATAGAGGACTACCAACTTCCTTGCACTCCCCAATAATTCATGTCTGAAATATGGCCTTCTTTTGAAAACATGTAATTTCTTAACCTTCACTTTTTAATACTTTCGCACTACGAATTTGATACTTGATTTATTATCCATCATTGTAACCATTGATAGACTCCCTCTAATTAGTTATCAGGGAATTTAGATTTCTTTCAAAATGCAATGGAGGATTAAGGATATGCTCACCATTTTCTTTTGTCGAAGTTAAAATTAGTTTTCACCAATTTTAGTGGTTTGTTTCATTTCCCACCTTTACCTGGTTTTATGTGGGATCCTGCAATGCCAGTGCCTCGCTACAATTCCGTATAAGTTGAATTCCTACTAATGACATGTGAATCTTTCCTAGTTCCCTGGTCTTGAATTCTTGTTTAAAACCTATATCCACCATGTTGTTGGTATTGAGTTCAATTCTAGGGTCACAACACTGCTATGAGCAAAATTTAAATGGATAGACCGTGATTATATAAAATTTGTAAGCAATAGGTATAATCTCCCAATCCAACCTTCTATTTTCATTGTTCAACTTCATCTTTGTCCAAGCCAACCTTCTATTTTAGTGTTCAACTTTATCTTTGTCCAAGCCAACCTTCCCTTTTCAGTGTAGAACTTTATCTTTGTCCATTGTAGCGGTTGGTTTCATTTTCCACAGTAAAGACATATCCGGTCATCGGCACTACTGTGAGTTAAACCGTAATGCTAGTATTTGGTTTTATTTCTTATGAATTAAACACTTTCGGTCACCAACACCATTACGAGGGAAATCATAATTGTAGTGGTTGGTTTCATATACTGCAAATCAAACCCTTTTGGGTTGCCAACGAGTGAAAGTGAAAATGGATAAACTACAATGGTGTAAACATCATAAGATCTTTCAAACAACAATGAACACATGGGTTCCTAACAAAATTAGAGCATCGAAGTAATACTAGGGCATAAAATCAACAAGTTTGACTGGGGTTCTTCATCATTTGTAGGAGTTGGGGCCTTTCTCAAAATTCAGAAATCGACTTACCCTTCCTTGCCCCTTCTTCTTACGAAGAATTATGAGTTAGTCTGCATTGCCAAGGACATATGCCTGGTTCATTCGATAAGCCTAGTTGACTTCACTTGCTTGATTCAATTATGGATAGATAATTGGACTCATGTGGATCTACCTGTATTATGTAAAGAACATGTTAAAATTAACATGGTATCAGAGCACAGGTGAGGGCAAGCCCAAGTCAGAGAGAAATCTATCAGGCTCGAGGGAAAGCTATCGGTCAACAACATGGAAAATTTTGTGTCTCTCTCTACACGTGCGGTAATTTCTTCTTCCATCTACGGCAGGAAGGGTCTTGATCTGTGTAAGTTTCGAGCATTAACAACCTCTTTAATATTTTTGAAGCAACTTCTTTATCTTTGCATTAATTTCCTATGTATTTCTTAGTATCTGGTTTGGTTTCATAATTCTAAGGAGTAGACTTTCGTCCCCTTAAGGGTATCGTATTTTATACAAGGATTTCCTCTATGGCCAATAGGTTCATTGTTGAATAGTGCATAAGAACTAGGGCTACAAAAAATAGCAAGAGTGATATAAAGGACTCGTCCATGAAAATTCAAATAACTCCCTTCGGCATAATTTCTAAGCAACACCCTTGTCTCTATGATTAATATAAATAGATGAACAGTAAGGGTTGTTAACGATCCATTCAGGCTTGTTTGAAAACTTTTTCTTTATATAATTTCAGCCCTCATTAGGACTTTATTACTGAGCATGAAAGGTTTGGTGGTATCACATTTCACCGATATTTTGGCTCTAAAAGAAATTGCATGAATAGTTGATGACGTTTCTAGAGCTGTAGCATAAGCCCTCGTTTTTGTGGAATATCACTCTAATCCTTGAATTTCAACATATTTTCTATCTTGTGAAGTGAGGAGCTATTTCGATCTTCTTGGGGCTACAAATCAATCAACAAGGATGAGTTGTTAAGACGTGAAAGTCTTGAAGTTTCTTTTGGATTGGCTTGTATTTAAAACTTACACCAATGATCCTTTTATCTTGTGGACTATTTGAACATTCCCCAAAATATTGTTTACAGCTCCTTGAAGAATTTCAGTCATCTCTGGTTAGGGCAAGGGCATATGACCTATTTCAGATTTGAGGATAATTGTTTTACTGATATGTCTGTAACCCCTTTTAGATCGTGATTCTTCTACACTTTGTTGGTCATCAATTCAGTCATCTACTACCCAACACCATTATAAAGATGAATAATTCAAACAATTGATTCAGAATTCTGGATTTTGAATCTAAATATTTCAAGGTCTATTCATACGTATTATAGTTTCTGAAACATTAAAACTCTGCAATATGAAAGGTATTCAAGAAGAATTTTGTGCTTAAGTTGGATTCAATATAGCGTCATTATTAGGAATATAATAATTTTGTCAAAGGCTTCCTCCGTATGCAGCAGTATGAATAGAAAAAGGACTACTATTCATAGTTCTCATGCTGCAAGCCTTTTATCTATATTAGACAGAAGTAGCATATAAAAGGCCTTGCAAGGTTTTGGATTGATGGCAGTCTTGACCTTAATAGGCAACAAATACTATACTTGAAAACTACATATGTTTATGTCAGAATCCCTCAACCAAGATACCTTGTAGGCTTGAGCAGATACGCGACATAGCAATAACAGTAGTCTTATATAAGACAATGATCTGATAGTGTTTTTGTTGTGACACACATTGGAGAAGACATTTTGAGATACCTTAAAGAGTTTCAGACCTAATCCGAAGTTCAGGATTTGAAGAGTAATAACATTCAGTATTTTAAGATGTTTTGAATATGTGCAAAAATTTCGTCACCATTTAATATGGACAAAAGCTTAATTTGCTGACCTTGTATATATATTGCAAGTTGTTGCAATATATCCTTGAAATTGACAATTGGCTGACAGTAGCTGAAAAACATTGGCAAGACAATGAATCAGGAAGTTGACTGTAATTACCTTCTATCTGTCTATAATCTATGATGGGATGATGTATTAGATTTGGCACAGTGATAGTGAAGTGTCAATGATAGTTAAGACAATGTTGATTGTACAGTAACCCTTGTCACAACAACAAACAATGGTGTGTATGCTATATGATGTGCAACAGTAACATCAGACTTTATCACTATCATTTGAGGTCTAGTAAGCTTTGCAAGAAATTAGTAAGGGTCCTCTTTCATTGATCCTAAAGCAAGTCTGCAAGCAAAGGTTATTGATGGTTTTAAGAATAGAGCATCTATGTAAGAAATGGCAGTGCAAAAATATAATAAAACTTTGGGTTTTTTTTCGTTTAGCTTATTTAAAAACAAACATGCCTACTTTTTATAGACTTCAGTCTCATCCCTCGGCCTAAAAGCAAAGAAACGTTTTTGCCAATATTCTATTATTAGTCATTATGAAACATGTTCTCGTTTATTTAAAATTGCATGTCCTTTTTTCTAGGACTCAAACTCTTGATAAGCTAGAATATATATATTTATTTCATATTCATTGAGTATATAGTCCTATAAAATCAAGTATCCTCATTGAATTTATCTCTGGAAATAGATACGTAGCATTTATACATACCAGCACACTAGTGAAAATTGTTAGGAAATATGTTCACGTATTAATTCTAGCACATATATAAAACTATGCATACTACCACTGCTTATGCAATAATTTTTGCCACACATATATTTTTCCGTAATAAATAAATTCATTCTTCTCTTCATGCATGTAGTGTCATGCATGTAACACTACAAGAAGAAGGGTCATTTAGCTTCACATTAGCACCACTATTTGTAAATGATTTGAAAAATCTTTATTTTTTAAATAGTAGTGTAAAAGTGGTGATAATGTGGGGATCATGTGGGATACTCAATTGGTGCTATATTTTCTGGTGTAAAATTGGAGTTAGTAAAAAAGTTAAATTTGGTGTTAATGCATATGTGGAATTCCATGGTGTATGCTGCAAACCACCAAGAACCAGTCTGACATGGATCAAGATATTAAGGGGATCAATGATCAGTCTATTTCTGTATCTTATTTTCAGTGAATAAAAAATGAATTTGAAGAAGAAGAAATTCAAAGACAATAAAGAGATGGATGAAATAATTTTTCCTCAAGGGAAGCCAATGCAGTTGATTGCAGGCATAGAATTTTCGTCAAATGATGTTGGATCAACATTGCAGTTTCTAGAATTTTTCTCAGCATTTGAACAAGTATGTACTTATTATCCAAAATGTGTTTTAAGTTCATATCTATGGTTCAAACTGAAAATTTTTCACCGTGGATATTTTCTTTTACATTGCTGTAGTTATACCTTCAACAGTACCAATTTTTTGCTACAAACATACTAGTGTGACGGTATGAAGTGGAAAAATTTTAATACTGGTAAGTTTACACCATGATTTGAGATAACATCACTTCCTACTTATTCAGTTCTTGATTTCTGCATGTTAGATATAACCCACAACACCTTTCCATTCTTTCATAGCTATGCTTTTACACTAGTCAACAATAATTTCTATAGAAGTTCTTTGATTGTTAAAATAAAAGTAATCTTTCCAAGGCAGATTTTTGGAAGTATCTATAAATGAGGTCTTATAGGTGTACCTTACCGATAGATGACAATATATGCTATGCTTAGTGAAAGTGAAATACCAAAGCCTCTCTGATCATCAAGAAAATATGGTTTTGTAAGGTCTCTGTATTATAATGAATTTCCACTGTGCTGCTGTACACATGCTTATATTGCAACTATGAAAGTTTAGTCCCAATTGTGAGGCCTTGTCCTTGATTCTATCCAAAGTAGCTCCTCTTTTTATAGGGCTTTGACACAAGCTTACCATTCAACATAGTAGTATATGATAAACTTTGTATTCATAAACAAATGAGCAATAATGACTTAGAAATGCCATTAAATGAATGAAAAAAATCATTGTTCTACGGGGATGTGTCCCTTAGGGTGGGAGGGGGCACCTCCATGTTTCCCAATTTCCCAAGGTGTCTTTTTATTGTAGGATGCTCCAAGAAACATTTTTCCACATATCTCTTTCGGGAAATGCGGTGAAACATAGAGGGAAATGCATTTTCCCAAAAGGGTTTTTTATTTTTCCCATTTTTTGGGATGATTGAAGAAACATTTCTCTACATATCTCTGTGGGAAATGTAGATGGAAAATTTTCCCTAATGTGAAGGATGTATTTTCCAAAAGGAGGATTTTAAGCATTTTCCCTATAAAAAAATGTGCTTTTGGATGTCTCTTAGAAAAAATGAGTTTCCAATTTTTATGGTGTCGCAAATGCTTCTACTTGCTTGTTTGACCATCCCTATATGTGCAACCAAGACTGCGATTCCTTTTATTCATTCTCCAAGTGACTCTTTATTCACGTTGTGTTCACTCTTTCCAATGCCATTGCAACCCTCGCCTAGTCCAATATACCATCATTTCGACACGAGTCGTTGATCCACATTGTCCTTTTGACTAATCAATGCTCATTAAATTGTACTTTGTCAATTTTGGATTTTTTGCCATGTTATTAGAACCCCATTGTCGAGGTTCCTAGTGTAGTCAATGTTCTTTATCCATGTTGTGTTCACTCTTTCAAATGCAAGTGCAACCCACACCTAATCCAATATACCATCAGTTCGACATGAGTAGTTGATCCACATGGTAATTTTGACTAATCAATACTCATTAAATTGTGCTTTGTCAATTTTGGATCTTTGGCAATTTTATTAGAACCCCATTGTCGAGGTTCTTAGTGTGCTTTATGTTCAAGGTGATAAAGGTTATATAGCTTTTGCCACTTTTAGTGGTATGTAGAAGTAATTGATTGATTTCTAGTAATAAAAGTTTGTTCCAATTATATATTGTGTGAGCTTTTAAAAGCCAAAAAAAATCTCTATCACTTTTCAGATAATATCATTGGATCGTTTACATATGTCATCACAAAATATAGTAATAAGCGAGACAAAAAACTAGATATGGAATTCAACAACCCGAACAAAATTATTATTCGTATACTCTTGGTATTCTAGCACTTGTGGAAAAAGTTGGAGAGTTTGTTTGCTAGGGTATTTAGTTCATGGTATATATGGCCACAAGAGAACCAATCCAAGTTGTTGTTGACTTGTTTGATACATTGAAAAATTTGAGCCAAATGAGGGGCCACTATGCTGACTTTGTCGTAGACTCAATCCACAACAAGTTTTTAATCCCCCAAAATATTTAAATTTTTGACATCTTTTTGGTTGACCAAATTGACAAGAGCATAGAGAGTTGAAAATTCAACTCTCATGTTTGTGCCCATACTTGGAGCATATTTGATATCCAAAAAGTGAGCAATTTTTGCATATTTATTTCCATAATGATTTCATTTCATTGCTTTGATCTTTGATGTTGTGTCATCAATTAAAGATTTTATTTCTCCATTAGCATAATTGCCTACATACAAACCTCCACTTTCAGGTTCTATTTCTTTAAGTGGTTCACGCCAAATGAATTTCTACTCATCGATGCTAGATGGGTCATATGGTAACATTTCATCTACTTTTCATCAACCTTTAAAGACAAAAATTGGCATATCAAATGATTCACGCCCATTAATAGGACAAAATAAACTAGCTACAATCCATTCATGGCCAGTTTGGATGATGATAGATGGTCCAAGCTAGTGGATGCTTTTGCTGATGGCTGCGATATGTGGATGGATGCGGATCTTAGTGGTTCCTCTGCTGTGTTTCGACCTGGCCGAGGTTATAATACTAGCTTTGCAAGAAATACCTGTGCAACACAAATGAGTATGAATGTCATCCTTACTGGAGGGCCTTATGTGCAAGCACCACTGCCACAAGTTGGACCAGTGAGAAATAATTTTGATGCTGATAGGTGGCATTGTGCTTTTGGTTTGAAGAAGGGTTTTATTCCTCCTCCACAGCCTTCTCTGCCCACAGTTCATATATCAGAGAACCGATATGAAGTGGGCAAGGTTTCTGATGAGGATCAGTTGAAACAAAGACAAATTAAATCCATCCTTAATAAATTAATGCCCCAAAACTTTGAGAAACTTTTTGAATAGGTCAAAGAAGTGAACATTGACTTTGCATCATGTATTCATGGTATAATATTCAAATATTTGACAAAGCCTTGATGGAGCTAGCTTTTTGTGAAATATATGCAAAATTCAATTTTCAGCTTCCTGCAGGAATACCGAAATTGTATGAAGATAACAAGAAGGTTGTTTTCAAGTGAGTTATTTTGAACAAATGTCAGGAAGAATTTGAAAAATATGAAAGAGAAGAGGTAGAGGCTAAGAAAGTAGAAGAGCATGGTGAAAAAATCCTTTCAACAGAAGAAAGACGGGAGAAGAAGGTTGCAGTATGACGATGAATGCTAGGAAATATAAGGTTTATTGGTGAGCTTTATAAATAAAGTATGTTGACCGAAAGAATTATGCATGCATGCATCAAGAAATTAATTGGTGAATTTCAACATCCAGAGTAGGGAAATGTTGAAGCTTTGTGCAAATTTATGAGCACTATTGGTCATATGATTGACCATTGAAAGGTCAAGGAACATATTGATGCTTACTTTGATAAGATGACAAAAATGTCCAATAACCAAGGGCTTCCCTCTAGGCTGAGGTTCATGTTGAAGGATCTGATTGATCCGAGGAGGAATGGATGGAAACAAAGGAAGAAAGTTGAGGGCCCCAAGAAAATAGAGGAAGTGCATCAGGATGTTGCGCAAGAACTACATGGACAGGGAGGTCGCTCTCGAGGTACCAATATGGGACATTTATGTTGGAGACTTGTGATACCACTTGTTCATGGTGAGAGAGGACCTGTGATGCCAACTTACATGGCATGTGAACAGACGGATTCACTTCCACATATGGGTGGGATTAAAGGGCCACAACCCTATATGGTATCACGTAACCGTGGATTCACCAGTCAAGATGCTCGAATTGTGGATAGGGCTCAATTTGAAAATCAGTCTATGCAAAGCCCTTCAACACTCAAAGCTTCTGATGATGGCCACTTGACTCTTGGTCCTAAGGGAGGTCTTGGCAAGGGAATAAGAGGGAGGGCTTAGCCTCTTCCATATTCTAAGAGTGCTCTAGCAGATATTCCACCATTCACATCATGAGTAATAGACAAATAGCTGCACGTCCGATTTCAGGTTGTAGTTCTGATCGGATGCCAGTTGGTATGAGAGATGAAATTTTGACAAGGACTTATGTTGCATAAAAGCCTTTATTTGCAAAATCATGTGTCTAGGAAATAAATGTTTTTGATAATGACATAAGAAAGTTTAAGAATTCATACTCATAAGGTGACAGATGTGTGAAGACTGCAAATGCTGAATTTCAACTGTAAGAACATTCTTCTCAAAGAACTTTGAGTTCACAACTCGTTGAGGTTCAAATTAGGAAAAAGGATGAAATGGAAATAAAATAATATTACAGGTGCATTCCTTTACAAAGCTTCTATGCATTTTCATTATGTATTTTAGAGAATTCGACAAGTTTCTTTGACTTTTTCTTAATTTTGCATGATATACCATCTAGTGTGAGAGATTTGAAGGAGGAAAATTTTTGTGTAGATGACCTTAAAGCACCATTGTTCCATTCAACTATGGTTTCACTTTGGATATTATATTATTTTTTTTTGGAAAGATGTTGAAATTGATCTTCTTGGGAATCTACTTACACATTTATGCAAGTGTGAGCCTTTCTTGCTAAATCAAGGACATCTTACTGAAGGGTAATGTGAAATTTTGTGTTTTTTCTTATTCAAGTTTGAATTTATTTAAGGACTGCTACAATCTATGGTCATTTGAAATTATGAACTATAACTATATATAATTTTTATGTTTCTAGGTTGGAGACTGTACTATTTTCATTGGAGGATGCTATTGTTGATGTGACCAAGGCCCTTGAGTTCCTTGATCATGTAGGGTCAAAATTCACTAAACTGATTCCATGTCATTAGAACAATTTTGCATCGTTCCTGGGAAACAAATCCATTACAGAATAGGAGTTTCCCAAGAAGGAATTTATAACATGAAACCAAAAAAATTACAAGCAATGTTAGTTTGTCTTTCCAAGGTATGTGATAGAGAAAACTGGCTTTATTTAGGGCTACTCATCCATATAGGGTTCAATGTGCAATTGGTTAACTAGATAATGAATTGTATTTCCTCAATATATGTGCAATTCTAATTAATGGCTCAATCTATTCTTCTATCATGCCTACAGGAGACCATGGGTAGGTATGACTAATGGCTCCTTTGCCATTTTTTACTGTAGAGTAGGTGGTCTCAACAGAGTTATAACATAGTAAAAAGAACTATAAGCTTGGAAACTATAAAAATAGGATTTTCCATAAACTTGACATATTTACTCTTTGTTGATTATGTTTTTCTTTTGGGTGATATGACCAAGGTAGATGCAATTACGCTGAAAGACCCCACCCTTGAAGAACTGAAATTCCTACCTTAAAAAATACCAACAACTGAGGAGCTACAAGAATCAACACCATCTTTGATTTGAACCTAAATAGTCTTATTATCTCCATGCATTTCCCTAATCACAGTGACCAGTAGATTCTCGTCATGGATTATTTCTCTCATTCTTTTTATTAGTAAAATCCACAAAATGTATCCCTACATTTGAATCTTGGAAAAAAAAACATATAATTGTTATCATTTAAATTATCCATATCTATTGGAGCACAAAAATCTATTTGATTTGGTTAAGCTTTATTTATAACCTCAAAATAAACCATATTATAAGCTAAAAGACCATTATGTCCTCTTGAGTCTTGACAAAGTATGATGGAATGAAATGGGGTGAAGACTAGATCCATGATTACCATGTCAGAACCTAGGTTCATTGAGATGACGACCTTGGTTTGAAGATATCCACCATACAAACTAGGACCACCCATACTTATTGTTTCCATCTCTCTTTCATCATCAAGATTAACCTACTAAGGACCTATAACCTGTGGAGGCCCATGGTAGTCATTGCAATGTAATTTATTAGAATACATGCCATTTCTTATTATGATATTTACCACATTCTAAAATGGCATCATTCACATCATTTTGAAGAAGTCTACAAATTAAGTCACCATATTTTTTTTCGCATTTACGACTTCCCTCACATTTGTTGGTTCTTGAAGCTCAAGCACTTTCATAAAAAAAATAGGCAAAGTCAAACAAAAAAAATGGTCCACTCTCTTTTCATTTTCTAATATTATAATGAAGTTTTATTAGAGACATTGTTTGTTTGTTTGTTTTGGTTAGAATAGGGTTTGTTTTTGGTTTTATGCGACTTTCAATTTATCATATGTAGCATGTTGAGAAATGGGAAAGAATAATGCGTGACATTTATCTTGTAGAAATTGATGCTCAATGAAAGGATACATAGTTTAACCAAGCTACAATTCACTTTGGTAAAGGTCGAGGAACATCTAAAAAAACTGGTTAAGAATACACCATATACAAAGTTTGACCATAAGCAATATATGCATTTTCTTTTGTAGATATGTTCTTTTTTCTACCCAAGATATCACAACAAGAAAAATATTGATATTGTAGAAATTGTTTGAGGACGTCATTGAGGTCGATTTTTCTGATGTCCTATTTGATTGATAATTTCTCATATGTCAGGAAGGCTTTAAATATGAATTAATATTTTCATGAAACAAATTAGATTCAAATTTTATAGATATAAAAGATAAAAACAAATGTCAATGTGTTTGTTTGATTGTTACTTGACTCTGTGGTGGGTAGGTTACAAGAAATGTGATTGGAAAAAGGATGGAGAGACGATGCATATCACGTCTTGGATATGGTTCATTCGCTGTTAGAGATCGCTTATATTCCTAAGCCATCGACTTTGGAAATGTTTCTAGTAGGAATTCCTATGGTTTTTAATGTTGTGATTATTTCACTTCATGTTTATTTTGGGCAAGCAAATGCTTTAGGAATGCCAGACATGACATCGATGGATAGGTAAACAATTTTTTTATAATTGCAATTTCCATTCCATCATATCCTCTCTTTATTGTTTGATTGTATTTTGGACGTTTATTTTGATTTTATTTTGTTTTTTAACTTTGAAATTGAAAATACTTAGTACCATGTCCATTTAAAAAACAACCAAAACGTGAAGATGAAATTAGTATTACACTATATTTATTGGAATCCTGATAGCTAATTTGTGTTAAAATATTTTCATGACTATCAGAAAAAGCTACTTTCATGTTGTTATTTGAGTACATGTTGTTTATATACTTGAATAAGTTCATGTGTTAGAAAATGAAATGTTGTTGTGAATAAAACAACATGGATTAAACATCACACCTCAAATTATTTGTTTTCACAAGTTATCTACAGCTTGAGCTTTTTAGCATATAACTTAGTTGACATAATTGTTCCTGAGCTTTCCTTGAAAGTCAAATACTAAGTCACCAAGGTGTTCTTTTCTATATATGGTGATATTTTATTTGCTTTGTTTATACAAGTTATTTGGCCACATTATAGTGGCAATTATCGCCCCAATGAATATAATTTGTTCGAGTTTCTTACTTGTATGGAGAAAAATGGCTTTGACACTGCTGATGTTGAGGTATATGTTGTATAAATTATTTATAGTATAATTTAGTTTATATTCTAGTGTTCATTGTCTTTCATGTTTTACACTCTGCATTGTATCTTCTTTGGTTTTCAGAGAATGAACTCAATATTGATTGTAAGAAGCATGAATTGAAAAAAGAGGGGAGAAATAACATTGGAGCGACAAATGCAAAAAGAGAGGGAGGAGAACTGGTCTGGTGATACTCTTAGAGCTAATATCCCGCATAAGACACACATATAAAAACTGATGGTCAAGTCTTCAGAGTTGGTGAATTCACCTGCAATGCCTTGAAAACACAACGATAATATTTGAAATGATGAAACATCATTTCATGTGTAAATTGTAGTCCAACCAATATTAAGTTGGAAAATCATATTGTAATACTTTAACATTTCATATAATATAATTTATGTGGTTGAAATTATTTATAGTTGCACTTGATATTGTTTAGTATTGTAATTAAAATATGTGACTTTGTGTTTTCATATTAGATGAGCATGCACATTGTATGACATTTTTAAAATCATACAAATTAATTTATGTTGATTAATAATGAACACAGAATCAATTTAAAACTACTAAATTAATAGTTTATATTGATTAGTGATGAACACAAATAAAATGAATATATGACTAAATTAGTCATTTATAATGGTTATTAATAAAAGTAAATGAAATGAATATAAACTACTAAATTAGTCATTTATATAATGATTAAATGACTACTGCAAATGATAATTTTGTTACTACAAATGACAACTAAATTTTGCATATATACGACTATTAGTAGCTAATTTACAGTATCTTATAACATGACTAAAATTTAGTCATATTTCTTCAGTCATTAATTGGTTTCAAACGATGACTAAAATTTGCATATATATGACTATTAGTAGCTAATTTACAGTATCTTATAACACAACCAACATTTTGGTCATATTTATTTGGTCATTAATTGGTTTTCTCAGATGATCATATAGTAATATATTTGGTCATTAATGACAAAATCAAAGATTAAATCAATGACTAAATCAATGACCAAATTAATGATCAAATCAATGACTAAATTAATGATCAAATCAATGAATAAATTAATGACTGAATCAATGACTAAATTATTGACCAAATATACAACTAGACAACAAAATTGAGATAACCAATTAATGACTAAGCTAAAAACGACCAAAATTTGGTTGCGTTATAAGACACTGTAAATTAGTTACTATTGGTCACTGACCGAAAAATAGTTGTTTATATGCAAATTTTGGTCCTTTTTTTAGTAACTAATTAGCCATTTTGTACTAGTGTTGACCACCACTGGCTTATGATTTTTTGGCTGGTTTGACCAACAAATTTTTGACCAAGTTTGACTGGTATTTTGACTTGTATATTGGCACAAATTTCTAAATAAATTGTTGATTTGTAAACCTTGTTGAAAAATCAATTTCTCCTTAAGAAAATATTGTTGGGTTTTCTCCCTAGGTTGGGTTTCTAAGGTGAAAAAAGTTGTGGCTATTGTGCATGGTTGTCTTTATACGATATTTTTTGTTTCCGCTGCACTTACTGTTGATATTTTAAGTATAATTATTCAATGAGAGTAGTGGCATAAAAATATTGCTTGAAAATCATTAGGAAGTAATTATTAGGCACAAAACTATATTCTATGACTCTTTCCATAGAATTTCAACATATTCAATGCATTTTTTTAACATTCTTAACTTATATGGAAGGAAAATCATGAAAATGTGTTTTTAGATTTTTGTCTTCTAACATATGAAGATTCTTTTTTATATAAGGAAGGATATGGTATTAGCATTGGAAACATTCATGAAAAAAAATTAAAAAATATCTACTATAATCAATTCATTTTCTTGGGAAGGCCAATTATGAAAAAGTTTTCTTAAATTCTTACATTTCATAAGATCACAGATGAATGAGGAAATTATTCTAGGAACACCAAAGCCAATGCGATAGTTTAGAATGTTCTTTTTCTTCTTTTCATGTTGTATTAGCTTTTGATAATTTATTGTTAGAAACTTTTATTAAAATATAATATGAATATATGATGATTGAACCTAGTGTATTTTCCCAAGCTATCAATATTAACAAAGATAAATCAACTCTAAAAAATATTTTGTCATTTTTCTATCATCGACAATGAGAATGACATGTTGTAATTCAAGTCAAAGGAAGTTGAATGTATGAATCACAATGCTTATTGCGAAACCAGAATTTCAAACCAATACTTTTTGAGGGCTTATGAGACATCAATTCTTAGTTGGTTCTAGCCAATTATGCTATTTAGTAAGAGTAAACCTTAACCTAAATAATAATATGCAACAAGTCATGGAACTATATGGAGGAATCAAGACACTAAAAGTTTATGTCACTTTGAAAGGTTGGAAAGACTATTGAACTAGGATTGAAGTAACATCTATAAATAATAATTCATGAATAAGGGTTCCTTAGATGAATTAATATTTCATTTCAAATTGTTTTTTAAGAAAAAGTAATAAAAATTACTTTAACCAAGGGCTTTGGGAAGGTGGGAAGAAAGTGATAAGGATGGAAAGATAGCTTTATTTTTATATTACATGTTTTTAATTTGAATTTAGAACCATTTGACCCCTCTTGATAGGTAACATATTATTTTTTTCGAACAAGATCGGTTGTATTATATTTCTAAAAAGTAGGAGAGGAGAAAAGCTTCTCCATTACAAAATTCCCCAAGTTGGGTGCAGAGGGAGATCTGCTTGGCGGCTATTTAATGAGATGTGCTGCTTGATTTCCATTTTTCTATCCTTCTTTTAGAGATGGAAATGGTTACATTGGAACTATACTATTTGAAAAACTGAAATAATAACAAAATACACTTGAATTTCATTATAAACTATGTTTACTGTTGTACTTTAGAGCTAGATCCATGGGTGACTAGAGCTTTTGATGAGCTATTTATTGACAGTATTCTCGCTTCCTCGTTTCCTGCTTCCCTGGTCCATTGATGTAGAGCCTTGCTCTGACTTTTTTCTCATTGCTTCTTTGAAAAAGTTCAGTGACTCCTTCAGATGGTTGTAGCTGTTCTTTAATTTTTTTATTTCTTCGTTGTATGTCTTCCATTGTGATCTCATATATGCCATTTCTGCTTTGGATTTTTCTTTATCTTGTAGGATCTGATTCTTGAGATTTTCTATTACAATTTGTTGAGATTTGCAGAATGCACAAGGGTGTGCTCTGTTCTCCAAAGGATCCATCTGTGTATTTTCACTGTTGATGTTGCGTGTAGTGTTTGCTCCCTCTTCCGTTGAAGAAACCCACTGTTGCGCTACTCTTAATATGCCTGATGTTCTATTTGAGTTTAAAACAATCCTCTTGCTTACCATGGATTTATGATATTGCAGGCTATAGTGCGAAGATGGTGCTGCCAGCAGTGAGGGGAGCTTCCAGCTCGTAAAGGAGGAAAGCGAGGAGGCTTGGTAGCACGCTGACAGGGAATTGGTAATAAAAGCTGGGTTTAAAGCAGGAAAGAGATGGAATGGAGAGATAAGGGAGACGTTGTGCGCATGGGAGGCCTAGCAAAAGCTTAGGAAAAGCCAAGGAGAGACAAGGGAAAACGCAGAAAGGAAAGCAGGTTTCTCATGAATAAAAAAAATCATGAGGGAGAGATGAAATGTTGGATGGCCAATTCAAAATTTATTATTGCACAGGTGAGAGGAAGGGTGCTGAGAGTTCACAGGAGGCAGGATTCCATGAGATTTTGGAGTACTGTTTTCAGAGATTTTGAGAATATTGCAGAGATATTCTAGTTTTGACATATTGGTTAGTTGCTAATTCAAGAAGGATCTTGGTGATATCATGGGATTTCTGATTTGAAGTGATTTGATTGTTATCCATCATGGATGAGGGAGGTTTGATCAAGGGATAGGAATTTGTGTTGTAATTTCACCAATTTGTGCTTGTCCAGCATTTTGTTGGACTCCTTTATTTGCTTGCTCATCTGCCAGCTTATTGTTCTTCCTCAAAATGTGAAAATACTCTATGTTGCCAATATGACTTGATATTTTTTGTGCTTAGCTCAAAATTTGATTTAAGCCTGCATTTTTTGGGAGAGAATTATTTTCCATTGCCTTGATAATGATAGTTGAGTCCCCAAAGACGATGACTTCTTTGATTTTTTTTTCTTTTAGAATTTTGAGGCCTAACAGAAGTCCATAGGCCTTTGCTTTGTTGTTCGTCATCTGGCCTAGACCCCAGTTGTAAGATATTTGCGTGGATTGATGTTGTAGAAATATTATTCCTCCAGTTCCTGCTTTACCTGGGTTATTTTTTGATGCTCCATCAAAAAAGAGACATGCTTTATTTAGAGTGTTTGCCCAAGTTTGAAATTCTTCTTCAGTTTTCCTTATTTTTCATTTTTTATGCCTCTTTGTGTTTTTCATTCGAGGGACCTGTTTGATCTTTCTTGCTGCAAAACTAATCCAATTCCTTTCTTCTTCTTGAATTTGGCTCAGATTGATTCCTTTGACCCCTTTTTCTGTGAGAAATTCCACCATCAGTCCCCATGCTTTTGTTGTGATTTTGCTTACTATTGGGGTTTTGTCTTTGAATATTACTCCATTTCTAGCTAGCCATAGTTGCCAGCAGAGGAATGAGGGTAGGTTGTTCCATATTCTCTGCAGTGTTTGTTTGTTTTTGAAGGAGTGTGAGTAACTGCTCTTCCACTTGCTAATGAAATGGTTTATAGGGAGGTTGTAATTTATATTTGTTGTTATGGGTATCACTATGGCCTCCCAACATTTTCTTGAGAAGGAGCACTCTGGAAATAAGTGTTGGATTGTTTCTTCCTCATTTCTACATAGTGGACATTGAGACGGGCCACTTATTCCTCTTCTCTTTAGATTCTCTGCAGTTAGATATTTGTTGTGAAGTAAAGTCCACAGAAAGATTTTTGTTTTAGGGAGGGATTCAACCTTCCATGCTAATTTCCAGTATTGCTAATCTTGTTGGTTTTGATTATCATGAAGTTTTTGGTACCCTGTTCTGATAGTATAATCTCCTCCTGTTGGCTCCCATATATAGACATCCTTCTTATTTTTGTCTATCGGAGCTGCTCCTGCTAAGAGAGTTGTCAATTGGTTCCATTGGCCTGTAAGGTCTTGCGGAAGATTGGGTTTGGCCCATTTCTTCTAGTCTCCATCCATCTCCCAGATGGAAATATCGTTCGATTTGTGAAGACCTTCCCTTGTCATCCATTCTTTTAATTATTTTGTACTTGGGTTATTTCCCAGAGGTGGGTGTCCCATTATGCTATCTTTCTAGATGTTCATTTGTTCCCCATTTCCCGGTCTCATTGTGATATGATCTTTGATAATTTGAGTTGCATTGGTGATTTCTTTCCATATCTAGGTGCATGGCCTTTTTAGAGGGGTCTTGTCTAGAATCGAGGTTCTTGGACCATTGATATATTTAGCTTCAAGGGTAGCTTTCCACCATGAATTTTCCCCTATTAGGAAGCTCCAAGTTATTTTACTCCACAGTGCTATGTTCATTAGTCCTTGGAGTTTTATGGAGAGACCCCCAAGTTTGTATGAGGTTGTTACCTGTTTCCAATTTATCAGACTAAATTTTTTTCTTTCCCTTTTCCCTCCCTGCCAGAGAAAGCTTCTAATTATAAGTTCTCTTTGTTTGTGGATGCTTGCAGGAGCTGAAATAAGCGCAAATTGGTATAAAGGAAGAGATACCAATATGGAATTTATGAGCATAATTCTACCTGCTTGGTTTAACCAAAGCATTCCCCAAGCTTTGATTTTCACTTTCATTTTTTCTGCAAATTTGTTCCATATTTCGTTCTTCATATTTTTCTTGCTTATTGGTAGACCTAGGTATTGAGTCCCAACTATTTTGGAAAGGGATATTCAGATTTGTGACATTTTCTGCAAGGTCCTTATTAGAGTGTTCCAGTTGTATAAACAACTTTTGCCACTGTTGACCATGCCTCCAGAGACCTCCATGAAATTGTCCAAGATAGATTTGAATCTCCTTGCCACTATACAGGAGGCTCCACCCAAGAGAAGAGTGTCATCAGCAAATAGAGAATGGTTTATTCTTTTGGTTCCTCTGCTTATAGAGAGGCCTGTTAAAGTGGAGTTTCTTCTGCAATGTTCCAGATTTATGCTTAGAGAGTCTGCCATTATGATATAGAGGAAGGGAGACATGGGGCATCCCTATCTTAGTCCCCTATAGCTTTGAAATAAATTGCACGACCTGCCATTGATGAGGGTATCTATCCAAGGGCCCATTGTGCATGCTTGTATTAATTCCACAAATTCATCGGAGAAGCCAAAGGTTTTTACAACATCAACAAGAAAGGAAAGGTTAACTCTGTCAAAGGCATTTTCCATGTCCATTTTTAGCACAAAGCCTTTTTCATTATTAGTGAGGCTAGTATGAATGGCTTCTTGAACTAAGATGATGTTGTCCACGATCTGCCTACTGGGAACAAATCCTCCTTGGTTTTCAATGATTAGGGAGGGAAGGAGGGGTTTCAGCCTACCAGCTATAATTTTGGAGATAATTTTGTATGAATTGTTACAAAGGGATATGGGCCTGAAGCGGTTGAGAGTAGATGGTCGAGGATCTTTGGGTATTAAGGTCAAAAAGGATGAGTTGGTGTACCCTCCAATCTTTCTTTTTCTCATTACATATCTTATCATTTTCAGTAGATCCTTTTTGGTGATATGCCAAAAGGTTCTGTAGAAAGCTATGGGAAAACCATCAAGTCCCGATGCATTGTCCAGTCGCAAGGCCTAGATAGCTTCCTTTACTTCTTCTTCCGTCACTTCCTTAATGAGAGAGCTATTACGGCTATTGTCAATAATTCTTGGGATATGTCTCAGAAACTCTTCAGAGTTTTCCTGGCTATCTAGAACTGTGAGGAGATTTTTGAAATGTTTAAAGGCATCATTCTTTATTTCTTCTTGTCCTTTTAACTCTTGTCCCTCTACTCCTGTAATTTTCTCAATATTGTTCTTTATCATTCTAGTTTTTGTTGAATTGTGGAAGAAGGAGGTGTTCTTGTCTTCAGCTTGCATCCATATCTATCTGGATTTGAGCCACCAAGTTTCTTCTTCTTGCCTATTGTTTCTGTAGATTTTCCATTGTACTTCTTTTTCTCATGCTTTCTTTTCTATGGTGTTGTCACTACTTTCCAATTCCTCTTGAATTTGCTTTAGCTCATTTTTTAGGTCCTCTTTCTCTTTATGTGGTTCTTTATATCCTTTTTTTGCCCAATCTTTCAGGCTTACTTTTGTTACTTTTATTTTTGTTTCCCATATGTAAGTGGGAGATCCACTAATGTTTTTTCCCCATACCTTTTCCACTTCTTTTTGTGCCTCTTCATTGTTGCCCCAAAGCTGGTTATATCTAAAAGGCAAAGGTCTGTAATTTTCAGCCATGCCTAGCTCCATTAGTACAGGTTTATGATATGATGCTGCTAGGGGGATAATTCTGGAGGCCGCTCTACTATAGTTGACTATCATCTTATCACGGATGAGGATCTGATCTAACCTTTCCTTGATGTTTTCCTTGCTTATTCTTCTATTGTCCCAGGTACATTTCCCATTTTTTGGAGGAATGTCAAGAAGGTTGCTTTGTTCCATTATCTCTTCTAGAGTTTCTCTGCTTGGATCCAGCAAGAAATTCCCTCCTCTTTTTTCTCCAGCATTGAGAATTAGATTTAGGTCTCCCCCAACAATCAGGTTATCTTCATGGTCATCCCCAATGTTTTATTTTAAGGTTTGCCATCATTTTTCCATATCCTTATAGTGATTGGGGGAGTATATGTTATAGATGCTGGCTTTCCCACCAGTTTCAACATTCTCCAATTTAGTGTTTATCCAGTGTTCTTTTTGTGTATGTTGATGCAGTTTCCATTTCCCTTTCTTCCATATAATGCTTATCCCACCTGAAGATCCAGTAGCAGATATTGTTTGTCCTTCATAAATTCTAGATTTTTGTATTATCGTGTCAATTTCTTCACTGCCTAGCTTTGTCTCTTGAATTAAGAGGATGTCAAGTTTTTCACTTTTAATCAGGTCTTTTAAAAATTTAATTTTGGAGGGGTGACCCAACCCTCTACAATCCAAGAGACGACTATCATTATTTACTATTATGAGCGGTTGTAGGACCCCTCCCTTTGTTTTCTTGCTGTACCTTTTCTTTATTCTTTGGTCCTTTTTCCTCCAGCCCCTGTTGTGTTCCCAATGAGATATCTTTGGTTGCTTCTTCATCCCTTATTTCTTTGTTTGATCTACTTCTGACTTTCTTTGTGTTCTCAGTGTTTTGAGGGGTTTCTTTAGTTCGGTTTCTTGTTAGGATTCGGTCCAGGTTTTGAGGGAGGGGGTTGTCCACCTGATGAGGGGAGCCTGGGGGGGTAGGGATGGGGGATGTGAGGAGAGAGGGTTTAGGGGAGGAAGTAGAGATCGGGTCTGATAGAATGAGGGAAGATGAGAGGATGTCAAAAATGTTTGTCCCCAAAAGGGATTTTGTTTGAGAAGGGGGAGGAGATCCCGACGGTGGAGGGGGATGAGGGCTAGAAACGAGTTTTGAAGTGTTCTTCTTATTTTTTACTTGTTCCCATTTTGGATCTGAGGTTTCTTCTATATTTTTTTCAGGTTCCTCTCTTTTACTACATCTATTGGCGAAATGATCGTATTCATGACATACCTTACATTTGAAGGGGATTTTCTCGTAGTCCAGTTGTTGAATGTGGATCCAGTTGTCCACCTTGATCTTGACAGCTTCCGGGAGGCCCTTTCCTAGATCCACCTCAACACAGATTCTTGCGCATGCCTGCATGTTGTCTTTGGGTTCACTTCTGTCGATGTATTTTCCCACTCCATTTCCTATTGCACGAACCGAGTCATCGCTCTAGCAGTGGAGAGGGAGGTGCGACAATCTGACCCATACTGGTACAACGTTGGGAACATCCAGTTCCGGATCAAAGTCCAAAGTCCATCGGTTAAGGTACAAGCCCCTTGTATCCATAAAGTAAGGCCTGCTTCATAATATGAGATCTCTATCACTTTTGGTGTCGAAATGAAATGTGTAGTATCCCCTGCTGCAAAATCGTATGGTGATTTTTCCTTATGTAAACTGGATCCAGTTCCTCTCCACCCATTTCTGCATTGTTTTGGGTGAGGGCCATAATCCTGTGAATTGACCCACTAGTCCTTTTTCTGCAAGAGAGATCGCGGCTTTCCTTGGCACAGATGGAGGTAGAGATATTTCTGGTATGGATTCCAGTTTTTTTACAAATTTTGTGGCTACCGGTTTGGTTTGTTGGGGTCCCAGAGAGCTTATTAAGGAAGCGAAAGCAACTGATTCCTTATCTGGCTGTTGACTATTCAAAGTTGCAGCTGTATTAGAGGATGAAGGCGGCCCCGGATCTAGCTCCGGGGTAGCCATGCGAGCTGTAGTTCGTGAGCAGTGTTGTGTTTGGCTCAACGTCGGCTAGCTTTCTTTCTCCTTTTTGTTACAATTATTTTATTATGGATAGGTAACATACTCTAGTATATATAATTGACATGTATTTTAAAATATTTAAATTTAAGCATAATTTTTTTATATGTATTTGTACTTGTTTAGATGTTGATTCAAATTTACATCAATTATATATATAGATAGATAGATAGATAGATAGATAGATAGATAGATAGATAGATAGAGTTGTTGTATGTGTTATATTAAGAGAGAGAAATTTTGCATGAGAGGATAAAAATCCAATTTCTCATGTCTCTTAATGCATAAAGAAAGATCTGATGATGGTAAATTTTTTAAGTTATTTTGTTAGGATTGGGGTATAAACCATATTGAATGTTTTAATGACCAATTCACTACAATAGATTTGAACTTAAAATGATTACAATGACTTTATACTCAATTGTGTCACCATCTTTTTGTACTTTTATCAATTTAAAAAGATAATTTGCATTCTTCAAAAAGAATTACATATGAAATATACCACAATAGGAAGTCATACATAATGGAGCATAAGTATTTACCATAAAAACCCACATGAGAAAACCAACATAAAAATAAAGACTAGGGTGAGTTCTAACTTCCTATATCTATGAACTTATGAGAAACTATGGTCTTTTATACACCTATAAAATATGCTTATATGTCTTTGAGATGTTAGCACCTCCTCCACACTCTTTCTCATACTATGGAAGAACTAGTGGCTTGTGAAAATGTAAAAAACATTTTCCTTATTCTATTAGGTTTTGAAAATAATATTTAGGGTTATGTTTAAGAATTTTTTAGAAGTTTCTTATTCTATTAGATTTTTTATTCTTTTAGAAGTTCTTGGTGGGATCCCCCATGTTACTAACTCCACATTTTTGAGTTACGGTTGTTAGAAAATTATATATTACAGAGCAATGCAACACATAAAATATGCGGAAAACACAAGCACACAAAGCACATAGAACCAGAGAGACACAGATATACGTGGTTCACCTAGTTTGGGCTACGTCCACCCCGAACATCCAGTCCTTCCTTTCTATTATCCAGCAAAATGAAGAGACACAACCTACATCAGATCTGCTGTAATATCCTCTGTTCTCTCTCACAGTCTCCCTATCTGTTTCTCGCTTTGAGAATACACCTACAATACAATGCCCTCATACAAAGCGAGGGGTTGCTTTCTAGGGAAAAAAACACTAAACTAAACATAAATTATACTGTCAGATCATCTGCCTAATGAACGGCCCAGATTGACTACAAATTACTATACTTTTACAAGGAAATTTTACATATGGTTTTAGCTTTGGGGGCGCTGCCCCTGAAACCCCCGTCGAGGGACCGTTGGCCCACGAACCCCCCAGTCGGGGGGGCAACCCCCCCTCAGACCCCGCGAGGGAGACAAGTCCCCCCCACACCCCCCCCGTAGCAGGGGTGTACAGTTTTCCTAGGGTATACATCTGGTTGAACCAAGGATCTCTGAATCAGGATAAAAATCAGGCTCCACACCCAACAATGGTGGCACTAAATGGATGTGTAAGAAATTTTGGACCATTGCAATTCTAGAGCCATAATTAATTGCAGATGAATATTGTTTTACATTCAGTATAACGAGATGGGAGGAATTAATGAGAAGAATTATTTCAAAATTGGATGAGGAAATGTTATCACAACTATCATATGGCATCATGCCCTTGAAAATATGTTTAGGGGCTTGAGAATGTGCTAGAAGTTGGTAATATGAATTTGAAAATATAAACACTATCTTTAAGATATCCCAAATGTTGGTATCCCCCTTCTAAAAAACCATTAAACTCACAAGGTACTTGTGTAAATACATTTTGGATCATCCCTCCTCATTTCAAAGGCCTTTACTCTCCACAAACTTTAGTTTAGTTTCCTCTTTGGAGTACCATTTTGACTTTTGTTGATAGGTGACCTTGGAATCCATCCTTCAAAATTTCTTGTTGGTTGATTTAGGTCATTCTAATATTCTTTTGTAGAATTGCATCCTCTAGTAATTCTACCTAATTTGGTGCCAAATCTTTAATCAATGGTAAAGATTGGCCCTCTTCTCCTCATTGAGCATGAACAGTTCATATAGTTTTAGGTTCTCTAAATTTACTATTAAGTAGATGCACATATAAGGTGGATGCCTAAGTTTGCAAACATTATTTCCTACCTTCTCTAATATTTCAAAAGGTTCCATTCTCAGGGGCTTTAATTTTATTCCCTAGTCTATGTAACCTTTCTTTATTAAGGTGAAACCTAACTCGATCTCCTATTTGGAGCACTTACATTACAAACAATTTTAGTTTTTATTCATCTTGGTTGATAGTAAAATAAATTTCATTTATCCAAGGAACATTGTAGAGGCATTAGAACTATGAAATAGATGAGCTTTATTTTATTTTCCAAACCAACGATCAAAGGGAGCTCTATTATGAATACTTTGTGATTATTTATTGGACATTTGTATATAGGGTGTTTGTTTCTTATTGGCCCCCTAAAAAAGGAAGAATTGAAAACTTTAAATATTGGGCATAGGTGCAAAAAATATTACTTGAATTTCCAAGTTGTGGCTTATTATTCCATTGGAATGTTGAAGTTGCTATATAAAAAAGGTGTTGTTTAATAATTATATGTTTTAGAGCTTTTGGCTGGAATTCTGCTAAATAATGTTTGGCTAATCATGATTTTTTGTTGTTTAAAATGTGTTTTTGATTGCATATAAGGATTGAGTGCCCTTAAAAATCCATGGGGCACTCTAATTGTAGACGGTTCACAAATCAAACTTGTGATTCCAACAAATCTCTCCTGCATTTTAAGCAAATTCAAATAGAAAATATACCCGAAAAAACTCCAAAATATATAACAGATAGTCTATAACTAAAAAAAAAAGTGTAAGTAGTTTTTTTTCATGTGATACAATTTTGATTGTAATTTCTTATTTTTTAAAATACTTTTTGAATGCATAAATATTTAGCTCTCTGAAAAACCCTTAGAACATTAGAATTCTACATACATATTGAACAACTTAAATAGTCCATTTCCTATATAATTTAGACTAAACCATAAAATAAATGAGTAAAAATATGTTTACAAAACATCTCATCTTGTGACAATCCCATCCCGTGACAATCCCGCGACACATGCTTGGCCTCACTTCGGTGAATCAAATCACTTCAGTCAAGTCAATCAATATCAGTTTTTTTGTTGCAATATCTTCCCCATAATGGGACAAATTTTTACCAGAAATGGTAAAGCACAGTAATGCTCGTCACATGAATTTTTACTAGAAATGGTATGGTAGAGCACAGTAATGCTCGTCACAAGAACAGAATGAAGAGAATAACATATGATCCTTTAATGGTGACGTGGAGTCCAATAAAAGGTTTTTCATTGGTAAAGATTTATGACTTTCCGATTCCATTTAAGGAATTGCGTGAAAATTCATGAACTATGGATTGTAATTGCAAAATTCATTGAATGAATCTCCAGAGTTTGTAGTACGTAAACTCAAAGTTATTTAAAATCTTCGCAGTAATTTGCCTAAAATTAAAAAAAATAAAGGCCTGGAAAAAATAAATGAGCAAAAATATGTTTATAGAACATCCAGTGACACATGCTTGGCCTTGCTTCGGTGAATCCAAATCACTTCAAGCAAATCAATTCAATATCAATTTTTTGTTCCAGTAACTCAGCCGTAATGTGACAAATTTTTATCAAAAATGGTAGAGCACAGTAATGCTCGTCACATGAATTTTTACCAGAACATAATAATGCCCGTCACATGAATTTTTACCAGAGCACAGTGATGCTCGTCATATGAATTTTTACCAACAAATATCAAAATGAAGAAAATAACATATGGCAAAATTTATTTCTGGGCTATACATTATTAAATGTGTTTGGGGTGTGTTTAAATCTAATCGTTGAAAAAAAGGCTTTTCATTGGTAAAGATTTATGACTTTTTTATTCCATTTAAGGAATTGTGCAAAAAAAGCTTTTCATTGATACAAATTTATGACTTTTTGATTCCATTTAAGGAATTCCCTGAAATTCGTTAACTAGGGATTGTGATTGCACACCAACACAATGATGGAACAATAAGCAAAATTAAATGAATGAATCTATTATGGAAACCAATAAATTTTAAGTTATAGGAAATTAAATGCTGTGGGGTACGAATTTAAATCTAGAAGTATATGTTCCTTATTAGATTTAAACAAATTTAAATCTAACATTGGACATATACTACCCCACCACATTTAATTTTTTATAACTTACCATTTATTGGTTACCTAATCTTATGTGTATTATTACCCCGCCACAAGCAACACTAAGGCATTAGATATTACTTTTGCTTTCTATTAGTTCCTAGTCCTGATGTTGACTAAAAATTAAACTTAATTTTACAAAATTCACATCATTTTATTTATTGTTAATTTAATTTTTTTATTCCTATTTTTATTGGTTAGAGTTTTATTGTTATCATTGTCCTTGGCATGGTCAGAATTATAACCGTAAGTCAATCAGGGTGCCATCAGCGCAATACACCTTCACCTTAGTCATTGCACAGGACAACAATGACAAGGATAACAAGAGAATGGTGAACCACCTTCCCCTGCATCCCCCGCTTCTCCTGAGGTTGACGTTGACGTTAATGGCAAAGGAGGTGACGATGCACCCCACTGCTGTTGTTACATTGCTTCCGGCACCGTGCAATTTTATTATATAATATCATGTAATCAAATAACATGACCTGCAGGATAATATTATTGGGAAACACTTAAAAAATAAAAATAAAAAAGATTGGGGAAAGATGCAGTTTTTTATTTTTTTATTCCACT
The DNA here is from genome assembly GCA_034641835.2 of Pinus albicaulis. Lineage (NCBI taxonomy): Eukaryota > Viridiplantae > Streptophyta > Pinopsida > Pinales > Pinaceae > Pinus > Pinus albicaulis. Next base: position 904,787,753 of record CM076572.1, read on the forward strand.
AACACGTATTTATGTTGTATAGAAGTTTATATATTGACATTCCTCACAAGTTTCTATAAAGTGGATTAATGTTTTAAGTGTCAATGAAATTTTATATAAATAAACTATAATATTCATTTTATTTATTTGTTGAATAAAAATATGATGTATATATCAAAATATATGTGAATATTTTATCAACAATAAATATTTATATTCATTTATTTTTTCTATTTTATTTATATTTAAGTATTTTATATATATTTAAAAAAAATGTAATTATTTTAGTGTAATCGTTATTTACTTATTCTATATAAAATTTTAATAAAAATATAAATCTTAAATTTTGATAAAAATTTAATAATTTTAATTTATTTATAAATAAAAAGATAATATTATTGAGAGACACTTAAAAAAATAAAAAATAAAAAAGATTGTGGAAAGATGCAGTTTTTTATTTCTTTATTCCACTAACACGTATTTATGTGGTATAGAAGTTTATATATTGAAATTCCTGGCCAGTTTCTAAAAAGAGTATTAATGTTTTAATTTTTATTGAAATTGTATATAAATAAATTATAATATTTATTTTATTTATTTGTTAAATAAAAATACAATGTATATATCAAAATATATATGAATATTTTATAAACCAGAAATATTTATATTCATTTGTGTTTTCTATTTTATTTATATTTAAGTATTTTATATACATTTAAAAAAAATTAATTATTTTATTGTAATGATTATTTAGTTATTCTATATAAAATTTTAATAAAAAATATAAATCTTAAATTTTGATAAAAATTTAATAATTTTAATTTATTTATAAATAAAAAATAAATTATCATAATTTAAATACAATAAATATAAACTTAATGTCACTTATTCCGGACATAAATCAATCTAAATTGTAATGTACGTCATCATCCTCGTGTATATATATATATATATATATATATATATATATATATATATATATATATATATATATTCCTTATAAGTTGTCCACCGTACAATATATATATATATATATATATATATATATATATAAGTAAACTAAAAAAATTGCTCCTCCTCTATTCCATTTAAAATTCAAATTTCATGGATGATGTATCCATACATGAATTACATGCTATGGGCATTGGACAGTCTGGAGGGCAAGCCTTATATCCCGATCTGTCGGTACTCGTACATCGAAAGATGAAATGGCCACGGTCGGATGCAGCGATAAATGATCTTCACAGCGACCATTTTAGGTCTCTAAATCCATGTAGGCCGAATAATTAAGCCAAAAGGCTACTTGATCGGCCCGACGGTAGATGTCACATCAACCGGGAAAGAAAAAAAATCCGTTTGCCGGATTTCCAAAAAGTCGAGTCGCGTTATAGACTAAGCCAGAGATAAATGGTTCGGTAAATGGTCGTTTTAGTCATTAGGCTATGGGCACAATTTGCAGGTACAAGAATATCATTTGTCTTTGAATAGTGTTATAGTTCTCTAAAGCCGGAAAATAGTTCTCTAAAGCCGAAAAAGTTTTTATAAAGGCCGAGAGGGTTTGCCGCATGCGCTTCAAGAATCTGGACATCAGATTGGAACTTAAAAAAATTGATTTATGAACATTCAATTGGAGTTGTTATTTTTTCTAATCATTTAATTAAATTATTACTCTGCAAGCATTTTTTAATTATTTAAAATAATTACTCTGCTGTAACATAAACAGATTAAAACAAAATTACACCAATAAAAAAAAACTATTACATTGTTACCCTCTGGCGGAATTAATATATATCTTTCCGATGTAATTATAGTGCGGTTGACATTTATTACTGTTTTTGATGCGATAGATGCATTTACGGTGATGCACTGCCAGCTCTATGGTTCGACTTTGTTTAAGCTTGGTTGAATTACATGGTTGTACATACATTTATTTCATACCATATGTCACGACATTTGAGTTTTAATATAGTTCTGGAGGCTTCGGTTATGTGTAAATCTAAACCATGCATTATATATATATGTTTCGAACTTTGGTTATTGGAATTATTAACTCCTCGAGATTATCTACCCTGTCCCGTCAATCCGTCCCCGGCGAGATCTGACCCTTGATTGTGATCTGGATCCGACGGTGAGGATTCATTAGGGTTGGATAATGTCTATCTTGCCCGTAACTGATTCCTTAGTCCATTGTTGCGCCGCGCCGGTGCGTCTGGAGGCAAGGTCCGCTGCCCTTAGGGTTTTCTGCTCCATTTTGGTTATGCTCCGTCAGTCTATGGCGTTCCTAGGCGTGATCGCTACCTTGGCCACCAGGTATGGTCTCGTTCTTCGCTAACAGCTCTGTAGTCCTACTTCCGTCCCTTTTAATATGAGTTCTGAAGAGGAAACAATGCAGATTCAATCTCTTTCTCTGGCCTATGCGTCTAAGGAACGGCATACTGACTATGTTTCTATGTTTAATGGTTTTCTCCGGCTCGGCCGACCAGTATCCAACATTCTATTTCCGGCCTCAGTCGTCCTATCTGCGTTTGCAAAGGTATTAATGTGTTTGGCATTTTGAAATGAGTTAATTTCATCACTTCTGTTCTTGCCTCAGTTCACAGTAGGGTTTTGGGTTTGTTAACAGTTGCTGTAATGTTTGTCTGCCAGGTACTCTTCCTCCCGTTCAGCTGCTACAAGAATCTGCTTATGCCTCTGCTCCAACAGGGCTAAACCTATCATTTTTTCACAGGTATTTAAGTTCTTGCTATAGGAGTTCGTACCCGAACCTCCTTTCCAGAATTCCTTGGTTGAAGGCGCTGAGATTATAACAGAGTTTCTATACTATCTTTTCTTTGTTTAAGTCTGACAATATATGACAATGATTTTGTAATTTTAGCTAAACCCCGCCAGGGTTTTTGCAGCTCTTTAAACTTAAACAGGATTTTGCTGAGGGTTTGCTCCCTTCCGGTAGTTGATGCTTTTTACCCTGTAACGGGTTTCTGGGTACTGAACAGTCTCATTCAGACATGAATTTGATATGCGTTCTTTGTCATGGGCTTGACGGTGCTTGGTGATAAATGCTCTTTATGGGTTTGAGTAAAAGACAGGAATTATATTTATATATATATGCATTTCGATTCAGTTTACATGTCTGTGTTTTGATGAAGTTTGTGAAGCGTACATCCAAGAATCTTTACGGCTACTGGTTATGGCTGTAGGACACATGAGGTTATAATTTGTTTTGTTTATGGCAGCCACTATGCATGTTTACGATATTTCAATTAAATTCTGTGCTTACATGGGTTTCCGCCCCCTTTGGTTGACATTTGTTTCTATCGTATATGTATTTGCTCTCTATTGTTTCGGGTTCGCTTCCTGGTTGAACTGTACAGTTATCTTGAATATCTGTTCTAGAAAAAGAAGATGATTAAATTCTTGCTAGATTCTGTTTTGTTCTTTTACATAGCTCTAAAAGACTATTTTGGAAGTGACCGGACCACTTATTAGTCCGAGCTATCTTGGAGAAATACGACCAACCCAGAAGCCTGTTTTGCAGGCACTATGGGTTAACGGTCTCCCTCATCTTTTTTGATTAAGTGGGTGATGCCTTACCTTACAGTACTTAATTTGTTTCTTTTAAAAAAATGAAAGAGGTTTGTTGCTTCCTACTGCTACATTTATGGTTCAATACTGAACAGGTCTCATTTTAAATCTATTACATTATTCATCTAACTAATATGAATATAGTTCCTTTGAAAATACATTCCTAAATATACGTAAAGTCACTGGAATAAAAGAAACAGTTACTACCAAACATTCACAGTTTGCTTTCTGTTCAACACAGGACAAGAATATAAACTACTTAGTCTATCACAACGAAAAACAAATGATTATCCTTTCTATTAATAGCAACTACTGAAATCTACTCATCTGTCCCGAATCCAAGTGAAGTAGTGTATGCCTCCCTTCCACGAGCTGGGTGATTACGTCCTGCAGCTCTCCCCCGAGCTCAAGTCTGAGTCGTCGTTAGTACAGATATCCTGGAGGAGGTTCTCGGGACAGTCCGGTCCAAACTCTCTGACTCCAGCGAAAAACAGTAGTCCTGGGGAGCTCTCGGGACAATCCGGTCCAGATCTCCAACCCAGAGTATTGTCTGTTCTGGAAAATATGTTTTGCTTCCAGCCTACAGAGTTTCTTCTGCACAGATCCAACCCCAAACTCTCCTTGGAATGCTTTATTTATTCCAGAGTTTTTTGGATAACTGTGAAAACTGTTTTTCTAACTAACACCAGATCTTGATTTACTTTTTACCAACCATTTACTTATGAAACCAATTTCACAGGAAATCTTTATTAAAAATAAACATTTGATTTTTGTTCACATATTCTCATTAAAATGACACAGCAATCCTAACTAATCCTTAATTAATAATAATAACATCTAACTATTTTTTTCCACTAAAATGGTGGTTACAGTTTCCCCCCCCTAGGGGAGAACACCATCCCCAGTGTTCTTATTCTCATGCAGAGAAAAGCTCTGGATAAGCTTCACGGACGAAACTCTCGTCTTCCCAAGTGGCCTCCTCAGGTCCAAAGTGCTTCCATTGCACTTTAACCTAGGCGATGGCTCGTTTTCGGAGCATGATTTCCCTCCGGTCTATTATACTGTGAGGCTCGACCAGAAATTCTTCGTCCGGTTCTACCTGCACACAATGGAATTATGTTACTTATATAAGTCTTTAACATCACATTATCATTTTAACCATTATGCTTATGCACTACCTGAATGTTTTGCCAATGGATTATGTGTCTAGGGTCATGAATGTATCGTTTCAATAACGATACATGAAAGAAATTGTGCACCCGAATGTGGCTAGGAAGCGCTAAGAGATACGCCACCGGTCCCACTCTTTCCAATATTTGGAAAGGACCACAGAATCGAGGTGCTAGCTTTGCACAAGATGCCCATCTTAATGTGCTTTTCTTCGGTTTAATCCGGACATATACGTGATCTCCAACTTCATACTCACGGTATGATCTCTTCTTGTCCGCATACACTTTCTGCCTGTCTTGTGCTGCCTTCAAATTCTGTCGGATCTTCTTTACCTCCGCTTCCATTTCTGCTAGCATATCTGGTCCCAACATTAGTTTAGTCTCAGGGCTGCTCCAATTAATGGGGGTTCTGCACTGCCACCCATATAATGCCTCAAACGGACTCATCCTTAAGGATTCTTGATAACCATTGTTGTACGCAAATTCTATCAAGTGTAGATACTCTTCCCATTTAACGGGTTGCTGCATGACATACATCCTTAACATGTCTTCCAGTATCTGGTTCACTCGCTCGGTTTGACCGTCCGTTTGCGGATGGTATGCAGTACTAAAATGTACTTGCGTCCCTAAACCTGTAAACAGGGCCTTCCAAAAAGCTGATGTGAACTTTACATCTCTATCCGAGATAACAGTCTTAGGAATGCCATGCAGCCTGAAGATCTCACGCATAAATAAGTCTGCTATCTGTACTGTTTTATAAGTGGATTGGACAGGTATAAAATGTGCCGATTTACTTAATCGATCTACCACTACCATTATAGAGTCATTTCCTCGTTTTGTTTTTGGTAGTCCAGTAATGAAATCTAATGAGATTACCTCCCATTTCCATTCAGGGATAGGTATGGGCTGCATTAATCCAGCAGGATGCCTATGCTCCACCTTCACTTGCTGGCACTCTAAACACTTATTTAGATAGTTCGCTATATCTTTTCTCATGCCTGACCAACAGTAATCCTTTCAAATAGTTGTCAGCATCTTTTGATATCCTGGGTGTCCCGCATAATTGCTTCTATGATATTCATCTAGTATCATAGTTTTTAATTCCATTCGGTTTGGGATAACTATCCTCTTCTTGAAAACCAGCAACCCATCCTGGTTGATCTCATAATCTCCCTGTCCACCTTGGCCTTCAGGTGCTTGTGTTTGCTGCCACAAATATTTGTATTCAGGATCCTTGTCTGCTTCCATTCTGATTTGATCCTGAAATCTGGTCTCAACTTGATTAACATATAACTCATAAACGCCGTGCAGTTTTATGCTCAATGCATCTGCTACCCTGTTCTCTTTACCTTTTACATGCTGCAAATCTATATCAAACTCGCTCAGGAAAGCATTCCATCTTGCTTGTCGGGAGTTTAAATCAGCTTGTTTAAAATAGTTGGTTAAACTACTATGATCAGTCTTTAATACAAACCTTTTTCCAAGTAGATAGTGTCTCCATACTCGGAGAGCGTGCACAACTGCGGTCAGCTCCAAATCGTAAGCTAAATATCGCTGCTAATGATCTTTTAGCTTACGAGATTCATATGCTATCACTTTTCCCTCTTGTGATAATATAGCTCCAACTCCCTCCTTGCAGGCATCTGTACAAACTTCAAATTCCTTATCCGGGTCTGCCACACTTAATACAGGTGCTGTTGTCAATAACTGCTTCAATTTCTCAAAACTATCCTGACATTCTTTTGTCCATCTAAAAATCTTTCCCTTCCTTTGCAGGGAAGTAATGGGAAAGGCTATCTTTGAAAACCCCTTTATAAATCGCCGGTAATAACCAGTGAGACCCATAACAGATCGTATATCTACCACATTTTGTGGCACCTTCCATTCCATAATGGTCTTGATTTTCTCCGGGTCTACTGCTATTCCCTTTTTAGATATTACGTGCCCAAGGTACTGTATTTCTTCCTTGAAGAAATCGCATTTGCTGAACTTTACGTATAGCTGGTGCTTCCTTAACAATTCCAATACTACTCGCAAATGCTCCCTGTGTTCCTCCACATTATTTGAATAAATCAATATGTCATTAATGAAGATTAGCACAAAGTTGCCCAAGTAAGGGTGAAAGACACTATGCATCAGTCTCATAAAGGTGGCTGGTGCGTTAGTTAACCCAAAAGGTAATACCACGAATTCATAGTGGCCGTACCTTGTGCGAAAAGCAGTTTTGTGTATATCTTCATCCTTAATTCTGATCTGATGATAACCAGACCGCAAATCAATTTTTGAGAACACAGTAGCTCCCCTTACCTGATCAAACAGGTCATCAATACGGGGTAGAGGATACATGTTCTTAATAGTCAGCTTATTTAACTGTCGATAATCCATGCACATGCGCATGGTTCCATCCTTCTTCCTAACGAACAATGCAGGTGCTCCCCCGGGTGACACACTGGGTCGTATGTACCCCTTATCCAATAATTCCTGAAGCTGCATTTTCAGCTCGGTCAATTCAGGCACACTCATACGGTAGGGAGTTCGTGAGATTGGTGATGCTCCTGGCAGCAATTCTATTGTAAAATCAACTTCTCTTTTTGGTGGTAATCCTGGCACCTCTTCAGGGAATACATCCTTAAATTCCTGTATTACAGGGATATTTTCTAATGCAACAGTTTTATTCTTAGGTTCAGATAGTCCAACTTGTATAACATACAGTTGGCATCCATTCCTTATGCATCTCCCCATTTGGGAAGCTGTAATTGGACGCGGATGCACAGGCTTCCTTACGCCTTGAATCTCTTGGCGAATACCATTATGATCCCTGTAATAAACTATCTTCTCCTTACAGTCTATAAGAGTCCAGTGCTTCTCCAACCAATCCATACCCAACAGTACATCATAAGATCCCAAAGGCAGAACATTTAAGTCCACTACCAACTGTTGTCCACCGATTTGCAGTGCACAGTCTGGTATTTTGGCACTAACTCTTCTTTTAGCCCCTGTAGCTAACTGGACCAACCATGTCTTTTTAAACTTTTGACTTGGCAATTTACAGATTTCAACTAATTTAGGACTTATATAACTTAAACTGGCCCCCGGATCTACCAAAACAGAAACATTTTGGGATAACAATTTACCTTCCAGTTCTATCATGGTGGGCTGAAAATCGGCTTGCCGGTCCTCCAATGCTGCGTTAATTCTGGGTATGTTTCAAGCAACATCTCCCACAGTAGAGGCTTCCTGCAAATTATTTACTGCCTCGGTTTTACCCCGCTGTGGGCAATCTCGGTAGTAGTGCGCTGCCCCGCAGCCCCAACACTGCAGAGGTGGCCTCTGGTTTTGTGGCTGTTCAGGTTTACTTGAAGCTTCCACCGTTTTATCTTCCCCAGGCCATCTAATCCGCTGATGGTTCCTACCGAATTGCTTGTTGATTGAGGTTCTGGCGTTACTCCTGAAATTGCTAGTTTTGCCTTTCTTGAACCCAACATTGTTTCTGTTATCCTTCCTTGTTTGCCATCCTTTTCCTTGGTCTATCTTGTTTTTCGCCTGCTGATAGCACAACCTTGCCTTTCTAATAGCCTCGTCCATTGTCTTAGGATTTTCAAACTCAATACGCTCCTTCATGTGAACAGGTAAACTGCTCAGAAATATTTGGACTTTGGCTTTCTCCTCTCTTAAATACGGTACATAGCGCAGTAATGATGTAAACTTGGTGATGTACTCATCCATGGTCAGCTGTCCTAGCCTTAACTCATGGAATTCTCGGGCCTTTTCATCATAAAAACGCTCAGTTAAATACTTGTCCTTGAAGTACTGTTGAAACTTTTCCCATGTCACATCGGAATCCTCTATTCCTCGCACGTTCTTTACTTCTTCCCACCATAAGGTGGCTTTGTCTTTTAGCTGGTAAATGGCTAACTGCGCTTTAAGACCACTGTCATATTCATACACCTGAAAGTATTTGTTCATATTAATCAACCATGCCTCAGCTACTTCCTCTTTTTCGCCATCAAACGTAGGCGGTTTTATCTTTCTGAATTCTCCGTGCAACTCCACCTTTTGCTTTTTACTTGTCTTCCGTTCGGTTTCATTCTCAGATTCAGCCTCATTAAAATTCCTGTTTGGATGACTCTGCTGTGACACACTTCTTTCTTTTTGGCTCCCATTTTGTTCATCTTTTTGCTGCTCATTTCCCTCTTGAAATTCTCTGCTAGCACTGGGCTTCTCAATCCTTTGATTTTGTTTATCTGAAAGGCTTTTTAGGATCCTCTCCTGTTCCTGCATCATTCTAGCATTTTCCCTTCGTACTCTCTCCATTTCTTCCTGTAACTGTTGTACTGTGTGCAACAGAATGCGAGTCTGCTGTTGTTGTTCTTCAATCAATCTATTAGACCACTGATGCTGCTCTATTCCCAACTGAACCCACATTTCGGGGTTTCCCTCTGGTGGCGGTTGATTGTCTCCGACATTCCACTGTTGCTGTCGTAAAGGTGTCTGTCTTATTTGTCGTTCCATCTATTTAACTAACTGTGCAAGACACACATACAATTGTAACGTCAGTTGGCCCAATAGGGTCCCAGCGTTGTAACACGCTCTGATACCACTTGTAACATACACAGATTAAAACAAAATTACACCAATAAAAAAAAACTATTACATTGTTACCCTCCGGCGGAATTAATATATATCTGTCCGATGTAATTATAGTGCAGTTGACATTTATTACTGTTTTTGATGCGATAGATGCATTTACGGTGATGCACTGCCAGCTCTATGGTTCGACTTTGTTTAAGCTTGGTTGAATTACATGGTTTTACATACATTTATTTCATACCATATGTCACGGCATTTGAGTTTTAATATAGTTTTGGAGGCTTCGGTTATGTGTAAATCTAAACCATGCATTATATATATATGTTTCGAACTTTGGTTATTGGAATGATTAACTCCTCGAGATTATCTACCCTATCCCGTTAATCCGTCCCCGGCGAGATCTGACCCTTGATTGTGATTTGGATCCGACGGTGAGGATTCATTAGGGTTGGATAATGTCTATCCTGCCCGTAACTGATTCCTCAGTCCATTGTTGCGCCGCGCCAGTGCGTCTGGAGGCAAGGTCCACTGCCCTTAGGGTTTTCTGCTCCATTTTGGTTCTGCTCCGTCAGTCTATGGCGTTCCTGGGCGTGATCGCTACCTCGGCCACCAGGTATGGTCTTGTTCTTCGCTCGCAGCTCTGTAGTCTTGCTTCCGTCCCTTTTAATATGAGTTCTGAAGAGGAAACAATGTGGATTCAATCTCTTTCTCTGGCCTATGCGTCCGAGGAACGGCATACTGACTGTGTTTCTATGTTTAATGGTTTTCTCCGGCTCGGCCGGCCAGTATCCAGCATTCTATTTCCGGCCTCAGTCGTCCTATCTGCGTTTGCAAAGGTATTAATGTGTTTGGCATTTTGAAATGAGTTAATTTCATCGCTTCCGTTCTTGCCTCAGTTCACAGTAGGGTTTTGGGTTTGTTAACAGTTGCTGTAATGTTTGTCTGCCAGGTACTCTTCCTCCTGTTCAGCTGCTACAAGAATCTGCTTATGCCTCTGCTCCAACAGGGCTAAACCTATCGTTTTTTCACAGGTATTTAAGTTCTTGCTATAGGAGTTCGTACCCGAACCTCCTTTCCAGAATTCCTTGGCTGAAGGCACTGAGATTATAACAGAGTTTCAATACTGTCTTTTCTTTGTTTAAGTCTGACAATATATGACAATGATTTTGTAATTTTAGCTAAACCCCGCCAGGGTTTTTGCTGCTCTTTAAACTTAAATAGGATTTGGCTGAGGGTTTGCTCCCTTCCGGTAGTTTATGCTTTTTACCCTGTAACGGGTTTCTGGGTACTGAACAGTCTCATTCAGACATGAATCTGATATGCGTTCTTTGTCATGGGCTTGACGGTGCTTGGTGATAAATGCTCTTTATGGGTTTGAGTAAAAGACAGGAATTATATTTATATATATATGCATTTCGATTCAGTTTACATGTCTGTGTTTTGATGAATTTTGTGAAGCGTACATCCGAGAATCTTTACGGCTACTGGTTATGGTTGTAGGACACATGAGGTTATAATTTGTTTTGTTTATGACAGCCACTATGCATGTTTACGATATTTCAATTAAATTCTGTGCTTACATGGGTTTCCACCCCCTTTGGTCGACATTTGTTTCTATCGTATATGTATTTGCTCTCTATTGTTTCGGGTTCGCTTCCTGGTTGAACTGTACAGTTATCTTGAATATCTGTTCTAGAAAAAGAAGATGATTAAATTCTTGCTAGATTCTGTTCTGTTCTTTTACATAGCTCTAAAAGACTATTCTGGAAGTGACCGGACCACTTATTAGTCCGAGCTATCTTGGAGAAAGACGACCAACCCAGAAGCCTGTTTTGCAGGCACTATGGGTTAACGGTCTCCCTCATCTTTTTTGATTAAGTGGGTGATGCCTTACCTTACAGTACTTAATTTGTTTCTTTAAAAAAAATGAAAGAGGTTTGCTGCTTCCTACTGCTACATTTATGGTTCAATACTGAACAGGTCTCATTTTAAATCTGTTACATTATTCATCTAACTAATATGAATACAGTTCCTTTGAACCTACATTCCTAAATATACGTAAAGTCACTGGAATAAAAGAAACAGTTACTACCAAACATTCACAGTTTGCTTTCTGTTCAACACAAGACAAGAATATAAACTAGTTAGTCTATCACAACGAAAAACAAATGATTATCCTTTCTGTTAATAGCAACTACTGAAATCTACTCATCTGTCCCGAATCCGAGTGAAGTAGTGTATGCCTCCCTTCCACGAGCTGGGTGGTTACGTCCTGCAGCTCTCCCCCGAGCTCAAGTCTGAGTCGTCGTTAGTACAGATATCCTGGAGGAGGTTCTCGGGACAGTCCGGTCCAAACTCTCCGACTCCAGCGAAAAACAGTAGTCCTGGGGAGCTCTCGGGACAATCCGGTCCAGATCTCCAACCCAGAGTATTGTCTGTTCTGGAAAATATGTTTTGCTTCCAGCCTACAGAGTTTCTTTCTGCACAGATCCAACCCCAAACTCTCCTTGGAATGCTTTATTTATTCCAGAGTTTTTTGGATAACTGTGAAAATTGTTTTTCTAACTAACACCAGATCTTGATTTACTTTTTACCAACCATTTACTTATGAAACCAATTTCACAGTAAATCTTTATTAAAAATAAAAATTTGATTTTTGTTCACATATTCTCATTAAAATGACACAGCAATCCTAACTAATCCTTAATTAATAATAATAACATCTAACTATTTGTTTCCACTAAAATGGTGGTTACATCTGCAATGTGCTTTGGATCAAAATTTGGGGGAGATACCACAAAAATATAAGGCCACCCCTGACGAGCAGTATGTAAGCCGTATGTTTTTCAGAGCTTTTTGGTACTTTGTCTTAAATTAAAATATGTTATTGCAATATTAAGAGTGAAAAATATAAATTTATTAGCTTTGTAATGGCCCGTAAAAATAAATTTATTTTGAATTAAACGTTTCCAAATTAAAATGTTTCGTGAATTAAAATTTTAGGTATAGTTAAGCTTCACTCTAAAATAAGTATTTTAAAATTAACAAAATTAATAAGAACAACCCAAAATTGTATGTAACATTTTTTCCAAGACTAAAATGATATAAAGTTTGGCCAAATAATTTTTTAAAATTAAAAATTGATATAAAGCTTAGCTAAATATTTTTTTTAATATATATATATTTTGTTAGGTTAAAGGTACTATTTTTTAAGATTTTATGATTTCAAATTTCACTTGAATAGTAAATTTAAGTAAGTCAAAATTTTATGTAAAGTAACACAATTTAATATAAGTTAACAATTTGTTTTTCAAACAAAAATTAATTTTTAGTGAAGTTAAAAGTGTTAGATGTTTTTCTATTCTTTTCAAACAAGAATGATCTCAAACTTTCCAACTAATTCAATTTTTCTTTCTTTCTTTGTTAATCAAAAATTCTTTCTTTCTTTCTTTGTTAATCAAAATAATTTTTTTTGGAAAACCAATAACTTTAGTTACCACTATTACCACTATTATCTCATTCATAAATTTCATTAATGAGAGACTTGAACCCATGCAAGAGAGAAACAAATTGTTCACCAAAAAACTCCAACTAACATCTTTTTGGCACAAATGATTCAAATTTTAAAATTAACTAACCAATTGCTTTTTTAAGATAATAAAATTAATCTAAATAATTCAAATCAAATTTTTATGTAGATTTTTTTTTCTAAATAAAGATGATTATTTGGGTGAGGATAGAAATGTTAAATCCTTTAGAGTTAGTTTTTTTTTTCAAATATTAAAAATCATTAATTTGATATTATTTTTCAAACGAGAATGATTATTTTGAAAATGGTAGATCTTTCAAGATTTTTTTTTTTTTTTAACTGAAACGTGTATGGATTTTATTAGTAGGGACTCCGAAAGGCCGTAGCCTTACATCTTTCAGTGTAATTCTTTTACATTTTCTATTTCCAGCAAATTTCGAATTTCATGGAATACAAATTATTTCTGGATCTCTGCCATTTGTGCTTAGATCTCCTTGGGCCAAGAGGCAGCCTTTGTTGGCATAGAATTCTGCCTCTTTGTTTGATTCTCTGAGAATGTGATAGCATTTGAAGGAAGTGAAGTCTTGGAGGAGGTATCTTAGCCTTTGCAGATTCTTGTTTAAACCAGCTTCATTGAATTGGCCTTGCGTATGTATTATTTTGATCAGGATTTCTGAGTCTCCGAATGCTTGCAGCTTCCGATGTCCTCTTTCTTTGCTTGTTTGGCAAACTTTTAACAGGCTTAGAATTTCTGCTTGATTGTTAGTTCGCTGACCTAGACCCCAACTGAAGGTTTCTATGATGCCTCCATCAGGAGAGTATATGAGTCCTCCAGCTCCTACTGTCCCAGGGTTGCCTTTAGAGGCACCGTAAAAAAAGGTTGTTGTTATTCCTTGCTTCCTCCACCAATTCTGAAAAGCTTCATCCTTTTCTTTTAGCCTCCACTCAGGATTTCTGAGGGGTTTTTTTGTGCTGTGTATCCGTTGGATGAATGCTTGAATGCCAATCCAATTCTTTTCCTCTTACTGCATCGACTTGTCCTCTTTAATTTTCTAAGAATTCAAAATTTCTAGAAGGATTCCTTTTGCTTTTGCTGCAACCATGTTGGGGGTCCAAGTTACATTATTAAATATCTGCTCATTTCTAGCTAGTCATAGCTTCCAACACACTAGCTTGGGGAGAGTGATCCAGATTCTGGCCCAAGATGAGTTTAGGGAGAGCGACGGGTATCGCTCTTTCCATGAAAGGAATAAGTCCACAATTGAAGTTTTAGTGGGGATTACAGCCTTTAATCCTTGAAGAGTATGGGTCCAAACTATGTTTGCATATGGACATTCAACAAATAAATGATCCATGGTTTCCATGGCTTCTTTGCAAAGTGTGCATCTATGTGGACCTGCAATGTTTCTTTTCATAAGGTTTTCTCCAGTCAGGATATTTTTATGCATTAGAGTCCAAAAGAAGAAGTTTACCTTGGGCAGCGCCATTGGATCCCATACCTCTTTCCAAAATTTAGCTGGTTGAATTCAGTCTCTGTGTGTTTGCATCAATTCATATCCCTTGGCTGGGGTGTATGCTCCTGTAGGTCCCCATCCCCATTTATCCTTTTCTTAATTATGTACCGGGGCAGCCTCACGAAGTTCTTGTTTGAGCATTTCTGATTGCTGCAATAGGTGAGCTGGGATATCTCTGAAATCCCAGTCAATCCAGAGCCCAGACTCGTTCCACTTTGAGATATCATAGAGCGTCTTGTCCCCTCTGTTATCTAAATACTCACATATCTCATGCAGTCTGTCATGTGTGGCTAATGGCGAATGTCCCATTATACTATCAGTCAGCAGCTTGACGCGTTTCCCATTCCCTGGGATACGGTATAAATTTCGGGTGAAAAAACTCTGCCCTTTAATACATAACTGCCATAACAGCGAGCTCTTTTTGCTATTTGTGATCTGCAAGTTTCTTAGATTTGCATTTGGGAGGTATTTATGCCTCAGAGCTGTGCTAACGGGATGATTGGGGTCGCTGTGGAGTTTCCAGAGTATTTTGCATCCCATAGATACGTTGGCAGAGTTCGGATCTCTAATTTGAAGGCCTCCTTCCTTCAAAGTTTGCTTTGTTATCTCCCATTTCACTAGATGAAATTTCCTCTGATTTCCTTTGCCTCCTTGCCACAGAAAGTCCCTAATGATTTTATTAATCTGTCCTGAAATCGACTTGGGAGCCATCAGGTATGACGCTTGATAAATTGGCATAGATGACAACACTGATTTTATACGGTTAATTTGCCTCCATGAGTTAGCCATTGACCACCCCATGCAGCGATTTTACCTCTGATTTACTCCTTCCCACAGATTGACTCTGTTTGTGCCCAGTGTTAGTGGCAGTCCAAGATAGTTAATTTTTTCCCATTTTGCGTATCCATTAAACCCCAAGTTGTTTGCTATGTTTTGAGTTTCTTCCTCCTCTGTATTCCAACTATAAACTGCACTTTTCCTTTCACTGATTAGAGCTCCAGATGCTTTACAATATGCATGAAGAGTATTTTTGAATGCAGATCCTATTCTAGATGAAGCTCCACCCAACATGAGGGAGTCATCCGCGAACAGTGCATGGTTTATTGCTTTAAGGTCCTTTGTTATTTTTAAACATGGGGCTATTCATGTTATCATATCAAGCTCTAGCTTTTTGCTCAACGTGTCCGCCATTAAGATGTAGAGGAAAGGAGAAAGGGGACATCCTTGTCTCAACCCCTTGTGGCTTGGAAGAAATCAGCTGGCCTCCCATTTACCAAAGGTGCAATCCATGGACTGCTGGTGCATGCTTGAATCAGATTAACAAACTCTTGATCAAAACCAAAGGAGATTAGAACTTGATATAGATAGGACAACTTGACTCTGTCGAAGGCATTAGCCATGTATAACTTGATCAACATACCTTTCTCCTTTCTGAGGTTGCTGGAATGCATGACTTCCTGGACTTGGATTACATTGTCCAGGATATGCCTCCCATTGACGAAGCCCCCTTGCGAATCTGATATAAGTTTGCTCAGCAGTGGCTTTATTCTATTTGAAAGAAGTTTTGCAATAATTTTATAAGAGGCGTTGCACAAAGAGATTGGTCTGAACCTATCAAAGGAGGAGGGGTTTGTCTCTTTTGGGATTAAAGCGAGGAAGGTTGAGTTGGTGTTGCCCCCCATTTTTTCTTTCTTCAAGAATCCTTTTATCATTCTAATTAGATCTGTTTTTATTATATGCCAGCATATCCTGTAGAAGTGAATAGTGAACCCATCTGGCCCAGGGGCTTTGTCTGGATTCATGGACCAAATTATATTATTGATTTCTTCTTCATTTGTTTGCTTCAGTAATGCTGTATTGTCGTCTGTGGTGACCAATGCTGGGATGTTCTTCAGGAATTCTTTTTTATCTTCTTCACAATCCTCTTTCTCTTTGCTGAAAATATGTTGGAAATGTAATACTACAGCAGATTTAATCTGTTCTATTCCTTTGCAGAGTCTCCCATCAGAGGAAGTGATCTCTGAGATGTGATTCCTGGAGAGTCTAGCTCTACATTGTCGATGAAGTATGATGTGTTCCTATCTCCAGCTTCCAGCAAGAGACTCCGGGACTTAAGTCTCCAATACTCTTCTTCATTTCTGAAGGAGAGGAATGTTTTGCATTGGGAAACTTGCTCCTTTTCTAATTCTGTTTGGTTTATATCAATTGTGTCCATTGCACTTTGCATAATTTCCAAATGTTGCACTGCCTCGATTCTTTGGTCTTTGGGTGTGTTTGTTGGAAGTTTACTCCATTCCTTGAGTTCCCTTTTGTTACTTTTAGTTTTTGTTCCCATACATGATTGGGAGAGCCATTAACTGTGGTGTTCCATGCCATTCAGACTGTCTCTTCAAAGCCGCTCTTTCCATTCCACAGAGGGCTAAACCTGAATGGGATTGTACCCAAATTCTCTTCCTCCTCAAGCAGTAGCCGAGTGGGCTTATGATCCAAGGTGAGCTTTGGAAGGATGGTTGATGAGATGAGCTTTCATTCCAACAACATTGTGCTTTGGACCAAGAACCTGTCCAGTCTGGCGGATATATGGTCTTCCCTTGTCCTGTTATTTTTCCAGGTATAGAGCCCTTTTCTTGGTTTAAAGTATAGTAGATCCCATTGTTGTATCATGTCCTCTACTACCTAGATCATCTAATTCTTGTTGTTCCTGCCCCCTCTCTTTTCTTTTTCATTCATTACTAGATTTAGATCTCCAGCTATGATTATATTTTTGGGAGAATTCAGTTGCAAAAACTCATTTAATGTTTTCCAACAGTATTTTCAAAATGCAGTACCGGTACATATAAATTGAATAGTGCAAAGGTTAACCTACTTGATATATGCTTCAGCTCAGTGAAACACCAGTGTTATGTGTTGTGTGAGTTGACGAGCCTGAAATGATCTTCCTTCCACTGGGCTGCTATTCCACCCGAGGAGCCTCTTGCGCTTATTTCTTTCCCTGTGTTCTTCTGCCATTTCTTTTTGCTAATCTTAAGAAGGGCTTCCCCTTCAATTTTTGTCTCTTGGAGCAATAGGATGTCTGCAGGTTCCGCTTTCATAAGATCTTTGACTGCTTCTATTTTCATAGGATTCCCGAGCCCTCTGCAATTCCAAGAGACTATTCTCATTACTTACTGTTCGGGGAAGTTGGGCCTCCTCCTTTTGGTGGCCTTGTCCTTGTGCTTCTGCTAATTGACATTTCTATAGTGGGTTGGCTTCCTTGAGTCTTTTGTCTTTCCACTTATTCCTCCCTCACTTCTCTGCGAGACTTTCTTCCTGCTCTTTTGGCCGGCCTTTCTATGATCTCGTCCTCCGAGGAGCTTGGAGATTCATACACTTTCTTTCTTGCTGCATTGGCGTATGAGGGAGAGGGAGCTACTTCGGGGGTTTTCCCTTTCCCCTCTCCTCCTTTCTCGATAAGGGAGGATCTTGATTGATTGCTACTGTTCCTGTTTGCTTCTAGAGTTTCTATGCCCTTGCTGGAATCTTCATTTTGATCTCCTGATTTCAGGGTGGGTATGCTGTTCCTGTTTTCTTCCGGATTTTCTATGGCCTTGCTGGACTCTGCATTTTGATCTCTTTATTTCGATGTGGGGATGGAGGTCCCATCTTTTTGTTCTTGCCCCTTTGGATCGGGGTTATTTCCTTTTGGAATTCTTTTGGTTTTGGGTTTTGTTGTCCTTGCTTTCTGCACTGTGGTCCACTGTTCTGCTTTCGCATTCTCGCTCTCCTATCCTTCCTTTTTTTTACAGTGTCTGGCGAAGTGACCATAGTCGTGGCAGTGCCAGCATTTGAAGGGTAACTGCTCATAATCAAGCTCCTGGATGTGCGACCATTTCGCTGCTGTAAGTTTGATTGCCTCTAGTAACCCTACCTCTAGATCAACCTCTACACAAATCCATGCGCAGGAGTATTGATCTTTTCGAACAGCTTGATCAATATACCTTCCAAGCGAGTTGCCGATAGCCTGTAGAGATTTTTTATTCTAGCAATGAAGAGGGAGATGAGGTAGACAGACCCAGACTGGAACAACAGACGGAATGTCCTGGGCTGGGTCAAAGTCAGGGGTCCATTTGTTCAAGTATAAACCCTGAGGCCCCATGAATTAAGGACCTTTTCTGAAAATGAGGTTTTTGTCATCCGAGATTTCAAATACGAACACATAGAATCCTTTTCCAACAAAATGGATCTTAATTCCTTCAGAAACGAGCGACGTCCAATTTCTCTGCACCCAAACTTCAACGGATTTGGGAGAGGGCCAGAGCCCGGTAAATTTTCCAATGAGCCCTCTGTCTACTAGATTGACTGCGGATTTGCAAGTCTCTGTTATTGGTAGTTCAACGATTGGGATGCAATCCATCTTTTTAACGAACTTCTATTGTGCTTCAGATATTGGTCTTTTGTGAGAACCGGCAATGAGGTTCTTGAAAGCTAACAGTTCGGGCAAGGGAGGGGCAGGATCGGCTCCCCCGCCGGCCTCCATTGGAGCTTAACCCAGAGAGCAAGAGCGATGGCGGCGATGGCGGAACAGCTAGGTCACGCAGCGGAAGTTGTCCTACCTTGTTTTGTTTTTCATTTTAATAAGAATGTTTAATTTTTATAGAGATTGAAGTTGTCTGAAGCCTTGGAGAATGCATTAATAATGCTTAATCAATGTGACAAGTTAGTAAATACAATTATGAGGAAAAATCATGAGATTCAAGATACTTTTTCTATACAGTAAAATTTTGAAAATGGTGGATCTTTTTAAGATTAGTTTTGTTTTTGTTTTGGATAAGAATGTTTAATTTTTATAGAGATTGAAGGTGATTGGATTCTTAGACATGAAATAATAATCGTTCATCAATATGACAAATTAGTAAATACAATTATTGAGAAAAAACATGGGATTCAGTTTACTTTTTTTACATAGTAAAATTTTGAAAATGGTGGATCTTTTTGTGATTAGATTTGATTTTGTTTTTAATAATAATATCCTTTATCAACGTGAAAATTTAGTAAATACAATTATTAGGGAAAAAACATGGCTTTCAAGTTCAGTAAAATTTTGAAAATGGTGAATCTTTAAAGATTAGTTTTGTATTTTTGCTTTTAATAATAGTGTTTAATTTTTATAGGGATTGAATGAAGGTTCGTAGAGTCTTGGAACATGCATTAATACTCTATCAATGTGACAAGTTAGCTAATACAATTATTAGGAAAAAACATGGGATTCAAGTTACTTTTTTTTCACACATAAAAAAATTAAAAATTGTGGATCTATTCACATTAGTTTTATTTTTATTTTCAATAAAAATGTTCAATTTTTATAGGGATTGAAGGTTCTTGGAGCCTTAGAACATACATTAATAATCCTTCATCAATGTGACAAGTTATTAAATACAATTATTGGGAGAAAACATGGGATTCAAGTTACTTTTTTTACACAGCAAACTTTTTGGCATTGGGTAATGAGCCTTGAAGGAGGCATGCCTATCTCTATATTTTTATGCTATTGAAACAACTTTCTAATACAAAAATTAATTATTCTTACAAAAACCAAAACAAAATTGGGTTTCAAGCACTAATTAGAAGATATTGTCACTCATATGCAAGTTTACAATAATTTTTTGAAAAACACTGTTTGGTGGATTTGGGACTCAACTAGAATTTAGCACAACCTATCACCCTTAGATAGATGGAAAATATGAAAGAGTGAAATAAAACAAACTTTGAGATAAATAAACTTAATAAGGGGAAAAAATTCTATTGCAAATTGGCAATATCCTCTACAGTAACAAAGCACCAAAACTAGAGACTGTAAAACTAATTCCTGTACCAAAACTCAAAAACTTGTTAAATGTTGCATCTAACAAAATACCACCATATGAAAAAGAGAGAGAGTTAGCCATACACACAACCTCAAAGGGACTAAACATTTAAAGTAAATCAAACACCAAACATATAGAATTGAAATAAAATCAAATTATTAATAGACCAAAGGAGTTCAAATAAACCAAAATAGTTTTAAATCCTCTCCTCACACTGATTATTCTGTGGTTCCAAAGTTTTAAAACAAAAATTTGTGAAGCTCCCTTGAATTATATCCAAAAAATTTCCATTATCCCACCTTTAGAGAGACTTAAAAAACTTCTTGTAAATTCAATACCACACTTTTACTATAAATTGAACATATGTTAAGAACCCTTGTTTTATCAACATGAGTCCCAATAAATTTTTGGTACTTACTATTGAACAGATATTTTAAGGTGTGTTATGGTATGAGGGAGAACCATTTATTATGGAATCCTATGCTTTTTCCTAGTAACATTTACTAATTTGCAACATTGAAAAATAATAATTAATTCATGAGTGACTAATCCTTGGAATAGTATGTGTTTTCCTAATAATTTCATTTAGTAACTTGAATACCATGTCAATTGAGTTTAGCTTGGGTGGTTGGGAATAATAGCCAAGTTAAGTCTTTTAAGTTGACATGTTGATGCTTTGGTATAGAGTAATTTTGTTTCTCTTAAGTGAGTTTATATTGAGAGTTGGCCTAGTACCAACAACCTCATCTTTCTCTTGGTCACTCTTGCCTTGGCACTGAGAGAGAGGATCACTATCCAATGCCCAAAATTTTATTGTGTAAAAAAAATAACTTGCATCCCATGTTTTTTCCCAATAATTGTAATTACTAACTTGTCACACCGATGAAGGATTATTAATGCATGTTCCAAGACTCACCTTCAATCCATATAAAAATTAAACATTTTTATTAAAAACAAAATTAATGTTAAAAGATCCGTCATTTTCAAAATTTTATTGTGTAAAAAAAGAAACTTGAAACCCATATTTTTTCCTAACAATTGTATATACTAACTTTTTATATTGATGAAGAATTATTAATGCACGTTCCAAGTCTCCAAACACCTTCAATCCCTATAAAAATTAAACATTCTTATTAAAAACGAAAATCAAAACTAATTTTAAAAGATTCACCATTTTCAAAATTTTAATGTGTAAAAAAAGTAACTTGAAACCCACCATTTTTTTCCTACTAATTGTATTTACTAACTTGATACATTGATGAAGGATTATTAAAGCATGTTTCAAGACACCAAGAACATTCAATCCCTAAACAAATTAAACATTCTTATTCAAAACAAAAACAAAATTAATCTTTAAAAGATCCACCATTTTCAAAATTTCACTGTGTAAAAAAAATATCTTGAATCTCATGTTTTTTCCTCATAATTGTATTTACTAACTTGTCACATTGATGAAAAACCATTATTAATGCATGTTCCAAGACTTCAAACACCTTCAATCCCTATAAAAACTTAAACATTCTTATTAAGAAAAAAACAACACTAATCTTGTAAGATCTACCATTTTCAAAGTAATCATTCTGGTTTGAAAAATAATATCTACATAAAGTTAATGATTTTTAGTATTTGAAAAAGAAAAACTAAGATTTAACATTTCTATTCTCACCCAAAAAATCATCTTTGTTTAGGAAAAAAAAATTACATAAAAAATTGAATTATTTATATTGATTTTAAAAAAATAATTGGTTTGGTTAATTTTAAATTTTAAAATTTTGAATTATTTATGCCAAAGTATGTTAGTTGTAGTGGCTTGGTGATCAATTTGTTTTCCATTGCATTTTATTAATTTTAAAAAATTAATTGGTTCGGTTAATTTTAAAATTTTGAATTATTTATGCCAAAGAATGTTAGTTGGAGTAGTTGGTGAACAATTTGTTTCCCATTGCATGGTTCAAGTCTCTCATTAGTGACATTTATGAAATATTCATATGTGGTGTAATAGTGGTAACTGAAGTTATTGATTCTCCAAAAAAATTAAACCTAATAAAAAAATAAAGAGAGAAAAATTGAATTACTTATATTAATATTGGATCACTTATATTTTGAGGAAATTTGAGATAATTCTTGTTTGCAAAAAAATACTAAAATATCTAACATTTTTATCTTCAGGTCAAGAATCATTTTTGTTTGGAAAAAGGAATTGTTAACTTATATTAAATTGTGTTAACTTACATAAAATTTTGGGTTACTTATATTACATTTTGTTAATTGTAACTTATATTTAGGGAAGTTTGAGATCATTAAATCTTTAAAATATGATATTTTTAACCTTACCAAAATAATCGTTCTTTAATTTTAAAAAATTATGTAGCTAAAATTTATATCATTTTCTTCTTGCAAAAATATGTTACATAAAATTTTGGGTTACTTGTATTAATTTTATTAATTTTAAGACTTATTTAAGAGTGAAGCTTAACCATGTCTAAAAACGCTTGTCAAGTTTGTGATTTTTGGCATAGAAAAGCAAGTTACAATTTTGTGATTTTTGGTATAGAAAAGCAAGTTACAGTGAATAATGTTGGATGGCCTCAACCTGCCAGCTGGAAACCAGGTGTTTTGGCCACCTTAAAGAGTTATAGGCCAACCAAAATTGATAAAGTTTGAACCTAACACTGTCTGCTATATCCAATTTACTTTTCATTACATACAAAACTTCAGAAAGTAAATGCTATTCGTAATATACATATCAAAATGACAAAAAAGAAAAGGATTTCATAAAACTCAATCATTAGATGACTCTATAGGAGTCTAGTCCTTTACACTGGAGCCTAGCATATCCACTTGATTTATAAGTTTCAGTTGGCATTCCATGTGGTCCAGCTGACGTTCTAGTGATGTTGCAGAAGGTGGATTTCTTGGATATCTCTTCTCATTTCAGCTAAAATGTTGCCAACTTTTAGGTCCCCTCCAATTTCTTGAACACTCACTATGACTTTTTCAAGTATACATTTCAATGTCTAGTAAATATGGATATATTATTGAAATAATGACAATCTACTTCTAATATTACCTGATCCCTTTTCATAATTTAATTTGAGACAAAGTATAAAAAAAAATCAATTTTTTTTCCAAAATATTAAAAATCAATTATATATAAAAAAATAATTACTTTTTATAAAATTCTTTGAACTTAAAGATTTTTTTCTTTTCTTGTTATCTTTGTTTTTACACTAAAATTGAAAATTAAGAAAATTTCTAGCTTCACCATTATTTCCATTTTTCTTATTGTAGTGCTGCCATCAACATATTTTTGTTGAGAAGTCACCCCATTTACCATTTTATATCTGCAAAATACACTGAAATTGAAAATAAGGAAAATTTATTCTTTCACCGTTACTTTCCATTTTGCTGGTTATCCTGCCGCCATATGCACATTTTTGTTTAGAAATTACCGTATTTATCATTCTATACTACCTACAAATTAACAAATCTATGTCATAAACTATAGACTATGAATTTTCATATATCCAACCGACGCTACTATGAACCAGATCTAATTTTTATCGAATTATTGGATATACGAACCTAACTCAAAAATTTCCGTACTTTTTTCTTTGATTCGGGCTTCGGTAACTATGCTGCAAACTGCACCCATAGCATAATCACCAAAACGTCCATTTAAGGAATCATGGTTCCCTTGATACACCATATTGCTAAATTCTGCACATTCAACCCTGGTGAACCATGACCCACAAAATACCCATTTTGAGAGGAAACTTCAGATATGGATTTGGTTTCCAGCAATGCTTAAATATGAAATTACAACAAGCTACAAAGAGCTGCCGCAAAGTAAATGGAGTTTGCACCATAAGGAGTTGCCGCAACATAGATTCAACAAATAAGAACGTTGTGGCAACTAACAAAAGCAAAGAATCAGAACTTTAAGCAGCAGAGACAAAGAATCAGATTACTGGAAGCATTGGGGTTAAGAATGTTGATGCCCTGATTTTTCATAGAGCTCTGCATGTTATCCACTCACATCTGTAGATGGTGGGGAAGGAGAGGCTGCAAGTCAGCATGGAGGCACCTTTTGGAGAGCAGTCAGGACATGGGAAGCATACAATCAGGTGGCCAAAACAAGGCAGCAAGGGCTCCACTCCCTTCCACCACTGCATGCCTCCTTCACGCTCCTGAAAAAAGAGTGATACTTATCTCATTTTCTTCATTGGCTCTCTACAAAATTTTCGCCTACAATGTGAACGAAATATGGAGTAAACAATAAACAATGAGGAAATTCAAATTTCAAATCTTTCAAGCCCGCCAAAATGTCAAATTTCAAATTCAAATTGGATCATGGCATGGTACATACATGCATGCGGATGGGTGTCAGGACGTTGGGTAGGACGACAACCGAGCTGGGGAGTGGAGGCTGGAGGTCGTAACGGAACTGGGGAGCGGAGGCTGTAACAGAATAGAATGTCAACGTCACGGATAACTTTGTGATTGCCGGAGGGCGGTCCCCGGAAGAGAAGTGCGCAAAAACCAAAGGGAAAAACGTCGAATGGTTAGACTACTCCAATAATAAGTCACAAACCCAAATCGCCAGTGACACGGTCTTTTATTATGACTGAATCTGTCAGCTGCCAGTACTTCCCAAAAATTTGCTTTGTAAAGCACTAGACGTGTTAGTCCTTGACAGGCCGCCGATGAAAAGTTTCCCAAACCTGGAAACTTTATTGTTCTTTTCTTGTTTTTGCTCTTAAGTTTTCCGACTGTTTTTTTCTTTCTTTGTTTTTGTTCGCCCACTCTTAATGGAAACTGAAACTGAGGTTGCAGGGTTAAAGTAGGCTCCAAATTGCAACATTTAACGTACTGGCGCAGTGGGTGTGGATACGGATCCCCACTGACTGTCGTGGTTTGTGAAAGGCCACTCGCGACTAGCCACGTGTATTTTAATCCGTTGAAACTGTTCACTGTCAGCTGGCCATTGTGGCAGGCTATCATCCCCAAGGGCATTGGCATGCCGAAACTTTCCGAGCTTGTGAATCTTTCCTGCATCGATCTTTCCAATCCCTACCTTGCCGTGACTGCCACACAAGTTCGCAAGGTATTTCAGTTTCTAGCTCTGGGTTTTAATTTTCAACTTTCTTTTCCTCGGACTTTTGATTTAGTTCATTGAGTTAGGTGGAATCGATTAAGTTTATTGTGTAGGGAATGGTTGATATATATATATATATATATATATATATATATATGGACTCTGGAATTTTTTTATGTCGTCCATCATGGCATTGATCAAGATTTTTTTGGAGAAAGTCTTCAAGCAAAGTCGATGACTTTTGGCCATATATTCATGTATTCGTTTTTCCAGGGGATTGGAAGGAGAATTATTACATTGGTCTCAAAGCTTCTGAGGCTAAGGGAAAGTGATTCCACGGTCCCAATCAATGGCCTTCAACAGGTATGCAGTGTAGCATTTGAAACGATATCTTTCATACTTGTCACGCCTTTAAAAATAGATAAACATGGTATGGAATTTGATGGGTAAATTGGCAGTGATGGGTGGTTTTTGTCCAACAATCAAAATCTCTTTTATTGAAACTCCGAAAATAGATGGGAAAGTGTGAAATTCGTCAAAAACTAATGAATTTGTTTCGAAATTCGAACCCTCGTGACAATACAATATTAACATTTGAACATCATAACCAAAGGCATTTTATCTTATCTCTGTTTTCTTTAATTTTTAAAATTTTCTTCTTTCTTGTCGACCAACCATTCAGATAAGATTGTCCATTGGATGGTGGTAACTGCGCTTAGTGATTCACAAAACCTTTTATTTATTTTCTTCTTCTTGTAAATACCTACTTCAATCTACCTGATACATTGTGCGATATTTTCTATTTTTAGATGATTCCATGAGTGGCAGCCGTAATGTTTACAAAATCCTAACATTTCTATCCTTTGAACTCACTATAATCAAGCTTAATATTAAACTTGGCATTTGAAAAATCAAGATTTATTTGAAACTCTGTGTTTCTGGGTTACAACTTAATTTGCTTTTTTCTTTGTTGGTCTTCCCAAAAGATATAGAATGCCAATAGTTACCCATAAGGTCTGCGTACAGGGTTACAACTTAATTTACTTTTTCCTTAGTTGATCTTCCCAAAAGATATACAATGCCAATAACTAGCTTCTAGTATGTCTCCTGGCCGTGGGTTGAGACAGGGTTGTGCATTATCTCCATTGATCTTCATTATGGTTATGGATGGCTTTAGTTGTCTTATGAAGATGGCTTCATGCACGGGCTATATTGATGGCTTCTCCTTTTCAAAAACTGTAAGTGTTTCGCACTCTCTGTTCGTTGATGATATGCTCATCTTTGGAAGGACTATTACGAATCACTGATTCTATGTTCATTTCATTCTTATAAAATTTTCTGTTGCCACTGGTCTTTGTGTAAACAAGGAGAAATCCTTTCTCATGTTTGAATATGGAGAAATGAAGAGATCTCCTTCATTGCTGATTTCTTGGGTGTACAAGTTCGACCGTCTGTCGAAGGATTATTATATTTGGGATATAGGATTAAGCCTTGTGGGTACAAGGTGAAAGATTGGGTCTGGCTCGTCGAGAAATTCAAACAGAAAATAGCTAAGTGGACACACAAATGGTTGTTGCTGGGGGGCCGGTTCATTATGGTACAAGCAGTCTTAAATCAGCTCATAGTTTATTGGGGACACCTCTTTTACATTCCGGGGAAAATCATCAATCAGATCAACTCTATTATCACCAGCTTTATATGGGGCAGACTAGATTTATATGGGGCGGACCAAACTTGGAGAAGAAATATCATTTGTGTAATCTTGGAACACTTTGCTGCCCAAAAGCTATGGGTGGCTGGGCTATAATCAACACCAGGGCTTTCGACTCCGCCTTGCTTACAAAATCTCTATGGCACACAATTAATCTCAAAGGCAGCTGGTCTGAGATTATCGCTTGTAAATATCTGGCGGGGAATAGGATGAGGCTCTTATACTGTAATCAACTCAGATCCCCTTGCTTAATGTCTATGGTGTGGGCAGTCTTTATGCGGATTCATTTTATATTGGCGGATGGTTTATCCTGGAGGTTCGGAAACGGTCACTCGATCCTCCTGCATGCGGATAAAATCCTTGGTATGTCTAAGGTTCATACTTTTTCTGATCTGATGCTTCATCGGCTATCCTTGAAGGGGATATTTTTTTTTTCACAAGCGATCCATTATTGGAACGACAGTGCTCCGGTCATTAAATCTGCAGAACAAATGGGGCTTTCGAGACCGGATGCTGAGGAATGGTCGATGTAACATTCAACCCGATCAATAATAAAAATTTTTTTTACTGCAACAGACAAATTTCTCTTTACCCTACCAATTGTTCTCCGTAAACACATGTCTGACAGTAAATAATTGAACTTACGCTATCCAAAGGGTTGTATATCACACGCATTCCGAGTACAGTTGTTTGAAATTAATGGATAGTCTTTGGGACTTGGATTTTCATAATTCCGACTTGATTTTTTCTTATCCATAATCCGAATCATTTATATTATTGTACCTATGATCTATATTTACTTGGCCACAATACATCTTTGTGTAAGGGATAGAGGGATTCCAAACTTAGGGGATTTAATTCGTAAGACTGTTAATTACGTTTTTCGATGACTTGTTTTAATCGGCCACCTGCCTGTAATAAATGCTTCACACCTGTCATAATGCTCATCGTTGATCTACGCATCATCCAACGGTGGTAATCACTTCGGGATAGGTAATGTCCTTGGCTTTGTAACCGTCGCCAAACCCCATTGTTGCATTCGAGCGGAGGTTCTGGAGAGGGTTCTGCTAGTGTTTTCAGGTTTTACTCGTAGGTGCGATGTCTCACCCTCTTGAAGCTCACTGAAAAGGCATTCTACAGGCTACCCCATCTACAGGTATTTCCTCCCGGCTCCTTCAGGAATTAAGAGAATAGGTTTGAGACAATCTCTGCTGTTTTATGATTTTCTAGCTTCTTGTCTTTCCTTTTACTATACTGACGCTCCTGTTCACTTGGCCGTTCTTCTTCGCGGCATCCTGCTGAGCTTTGGCAGCGAGAAACCCTACCCCTCCGAGGGTGGTAACTTCTTCCGTTTATCCAGAATGGCGAACTCCTTCTGTTGCAATAGGTACTTGCACCACGACCCTAACTCCGTCTTTCGTGATTCATTTCCTTTGCACACATTTACAATTCAAGTTTTGCTGCACATATTTTTTTTCTAACCTAATCAGGGCTACACTCGGTTGTCAGGTTACACTTCGTCGCTTCCCTTCTACAGAGAACTCCGGCTGCTTGGACGGGTTTCTGCGCTCATTAACAGGTAACTACCTCTAACACGTATTTTCCCAACTTCGGCTTAGTCCTCTGACTGGTTCATGATTATCGTTATGGGTTCTTTGCCCAGGTTTTGAACCTGGAACTTGCTTCCTCTCTCCGCTTAATAGCAATGATACGCTGCCTGGCTCTTTAAATTTGTTTGAGGAAAAAGGGAAGGGCGAACCTACAAGCTCTGCCTCCTGTGAGGGTTTCCATTTTCTAAGTTATGGACTGTTATTAAAAGACATGCATATATTTTGTTGCCGTGGAATGCCGGGTTACTACCCGCGCCTTACCCTCGGTTTTTACTGGAATGTATTACATATTTTCCTCGCTGGGAGCGAGTACTGAATATTTACTGTTAAGTGACTTGCCGGCTATTGTTTAATGATTTAGCTGTAAAAATACTTGGGTTTCAATGGCTATTTACATTCATGATTTTTGCTCAGAATGATGGAAATATTAAGGCGTAACTCCTGTGAAATCTGTTTAAGCATTTATAAGTTTCCTATTTATATTGATTGCTATTTCCTCTGTTTGACGGTCCTGTCTTGTACTAAGAATGTTCTATGTCTCCTCGATAAGTTCTGGTTTGAGTTCTTTCAAGTTCACGAGGGTTTCTTGATTCGTTTTAATCATGTTTAAGGATGAGTTTTATGCTGCTCCGCATTTTGTACAAAATTCTTTCGGCTAACTAAGGGAATACCCCTGGTGTCCGGACCACCGGTCGTCCGTGCTTATCATAGAGAGAGGGCTTCCCAGAGGCTCGGTTTCCTCCGAGCGCTACGGGTAAAACGCCCTCCTAACATTAAGTCTTCTGTTTTCTATAGTATCTGATGACTACAAGAAACTGGTTCTGGTATTTGTAATTTTCAACTATATGCTTACCTAAAGATTATCTACTTCTGTTCTTTCCTTCTGGCTGATGTCATTGCTCTTAGTTCACTGGCATGATTAGTCTGGTTCTTTAATACTAATGTAGCGTACTCTATAATTCTTGTACAGCATCTGTTTCAGCTTCTTCTACAGCGAATCTCTCAGGATAGGTTTGTTTCCTTAAATATTATTATTCTGTTCTACTACCATTTTGAACTAGTTCAAACCACACTTGCTATACAGAACTATGTTCCTTAGCATCAGAACCTTAATAAACAGTATATACTTTGCTATCCTAAAACAACAGGAACAGAATGTTAACTGCAAAATTAATCATCTGTAACTAAACACACTAATGATATGCTTTGCTATCCTAACATAAACTGGAACAGAATGTTAACTGCAAAATTACTCATCTGTAACCAAACGTACTGATGGTATGCTTTTCCTCCCTACCGCGAACTGGGGCAATTACGTCCCTCAATTCCCCCCGAGCTTCAAGTCCGGGCCTTCTGTTGAACTCAGAGTTTCAGGAGGAAAACACTTGGACAATCCGGTCCGTTCTCTCCAACTCTCGTAGCAGTAAAATCTGGAGGAGAACTCGGGACAATCCGGTCCAGTTCTCCGACTCCAGTAGCAGCCAAAGAAAAACTCCTCTTTTTCTTAGAGTCACAGGTTTTCTTTCCCTTCCACCGAACCCCTAAACCTCTCTGGAATCCTTTACTTATCCAGAGTTTTCTTGGGTAACTGTGGGAACTGCTTTTCCTGTTCAACTGCCTCAGAATCTTGATTTACTTTTACCATCAGATTTACTCAGGAATAAATTCCATAAAACAATCTTTTATTAAATAACAATCAAACTGTTTTTTTTTTTTAAATATTCCCATCAAATAACAACACTCATGATTAACCATAAAGAAGGACTTAACCAATTGTTAGTGACTAAGAGGGTGGTTACAGTTTCCCCCCTCTTGAAAAGAACACCATCCCCGGTGTTACCACTCTAGTCCCGTAAAAGCTCAGGATAAGCTTCACGAACAAAAGCTTCGTCTTCCCAGGTAGCTTCCTCAGGTCCAAAGTGCTTCCATTGCACCTTAACCTGGGCGATGGCTCGTCTCCGGAGCATGATTTCCCTCCGATCGATTATACTGTGTGGCTCGACCAGAAATTCCCCGTCTGGTTCTACCTGCACAAAGCAACTTATGTTAGTTAACTAAGCCTTTACTATCCCATGGCCATTTAATATTCATGCTCATCCACTACTTGTATGTTCTGCCAATGTATTATGTGTCTTGGATCATGAACATATCGTTTTAATAACGATACATGAAAGACATTATGCACCTGAATGTGATTAGGAAGGGCCAAACGATACGCCACCGGTCCTACTCTCTCCGGTATTTGGAAAGGACCACAGAACCGGGGTGCTAGTTTCGCACAAGACGCCCATCTCAATGTGCTTTTCTTTGGTTTAATCCAGACATATACATGATCCCCAACCTCATATTCACGGTATGATCTCTTTTTATCTGCATACACTTTCTGCCTGTCCTGTGCTGCTTTCAAATTTTGTCGAATCTTCCTCACCTCCGCTTCCATTTCCGCTAACATATCTGGTCCCAGCATGAGTCTATTCTCGGGACTGCTCCAATTAATGGGAGTCTTGCATTGCCGCCCATATAATGCCTCAAACGGGCTCATCTTTAACGATTCTTGGTAGCCATTGTTGTAGGCAAACTCTATCAAATGAAGATACTCCTCCCATTTAACTGGTTGCTGCATGACATACATTCGCAGCATGTCCTCCAATATTTACTCGCTCGGTTTGACCGTCTGTTTGTGGGTGATATGCAGTACTAAAATGTACTTGCGTTCCCAATCCTGCAAACAGAGTCTTCCAAAAAACTGATGTAAATTTCACATCTCTATCCGAGATAACAGTCTTGGGAATGCCATGCAGTCTGAAGATCTCACGCATAAATAAATCTGCTATCTGTACTGTCTTGTAAGTAGATTGGACAGGTATAAAATGTGCCGACTTACTTAACCGGTCTACAACTACCATTATAGAATCATTTCCTCGTTTTGTTTTTGGTAATCCAGTAATGAAATCCAATGAAATTACTTCCCATTTCCATTCAGGAATAGGTATGGGTTGCATTAATCCGACAGGATGCCTATGCTCCACCTTCACTTGCTGGCACTCTAAACACTTACTCAGATAGCTCGCTATATCTTTTCTCATGCCTGACCAATAGTAATCTTTTCGAATAGCTGTCAGCATCTTTTGATATCCTGGGTGTCCTGTATATTTGCTTCTATGATATTCATCTAGTATCATGGTTTTTAATTCCACCCTGTTTGGGATAACTATCCTCTTCTTGAAAACTAGCAACCCATCTTGGTTAATCTCATAATCTCCATGCTCACCTTGGCCTTCAGGTGTTTGTGTTTGCTGCCACAAGTACTTATACTCAGGATCCTTGTCAGCTTCCATTCTGATTTGATCCAGAAATCTGGTTTCAATTTGATTAACATACAACTCATAGATGCTGTGCACTCTTCTGCTTAATGCATCCGCGACCATGTTCTCTTTTCCTTTTACATGTTGCAGATCGATATCAAACTCGCTCAAGAAAGCATTCCATCTCGCTTGTCGAGAGTTTAAATCAGCTTGTTTGAAGTAGTTGGTTAGACTACTATGGTCAGTCCTTAATACAAATCTCTTTCCAAGTAGATAATGTCTCCATACTCGGAGAGCGTGCACCACTGCTGTCAGCTCTAAATCGTAAGCTGAATATTTCTGTTCATAATCCTTTAGCTTGCAAGATTCATACACTATCACCTTTCCCTCTTGTGATAGTACAACTCCAACTCCCTCCTTGCAGGCATCTGTACAAACTTCAAATTCCTTATTTGGGTCTGCCACACTTAATACAGGTGCAGTTGTCAATAACTGCTTCAGCCTTTCAAAACCGTCCTGACATTCCTTTGTCCATCTAAAAAT
Source organism: Pinus albicaulis (assembly GCA_034641835.2). Taxonomy (NCBI): domain Eukaryota; kingdom Viridiplantae; phylum Streptophyta; class Pinopsida; order Pinales; family Pinaceae; genus Pinus; species Pinus albicaulis. The sequence continues at coordinate 904,820,226 of CM076572.1, forward strand.
CTTTCCTTTTCTTTGTAAGGAGGTAATGGGAAAGGCTATCTTTGAAAACCCCTTTATAAATCACCGGTAGTACCCAGCGAGACCCATAAAAGATCGTATATCTGCTACGTTTTGTGGCACCTTCCACTCCATAATGGTCTTGATTTTCTCCGGGTCCACCACTATACCCTCCTTAGATATCACATGTCCAAGATACTGTATTTCTTCTTTGAAGAAGTCGCATTTACTGAATTTTGCATATAGCTGGTGCTTCCTTAATAATTCTAGCACCATGCGCAAATGCTTCTTGTGTTCCTCTGCATTCTTGGAATAAATCAGTATATCATCAATGAAGATTAGCACGAAATTGTCCAGGTAAGGATGGAAAACACTATGCATAAGTCTCATGAAAGTGGCTGGAGCATTAGTTAAATCAAAAGGCAATACCACGAATTCATAGTGGCCGTACCTTGTGCGAAAAGCAGTTTTGTGTATATCCTCATCCTTAATTCTGATCTGATGATAACCAGACCGCAAATCAATCTTCGAGAACACAGTAGCTCCCTTTACCTGATCGAACAGGTCATCTATACGGGGTAGAGGATATCTGTTCTTAACCGTCAGCTTATTTAACTGTCTGTAATCCATGCACAAGCGCATGGTTCCATCCTTTTTCCTAACGAACAGCACAGGTGCTCCCCATGGTGATACACTGGGTCATATATATCCTTTGTCTAATAACTCCTGCAGCTGCATTTTTAACTCAGTCAATTCCGGCACACTCATACGGTAGGGAGTTCGCGAAATTGGCGAAGCTCCTGGTAGCAGCTCTATTGTGAAATCAACATCTCTCTTAGGTGGCAATCCTGGTATTTCTTCCGGGAATACATCCTTGAATTGCTGTACCACAGGTATGTTCTCTAACACCGCTGCTTTATCCTTAGACTCCAGCACTCCGACTTGTACGGCATACAGCTGGCATCCTTTCCTCATGCATTTCGCCATTTGGGAAGCGGTAATTGGTCGCAGATGTACAGGCTTCTTTAAGCCTTGAATTTCTTGGTGATTACCATTCTGATCTCTGTAGTAAATTATCTTCTCCTTACAGTCTATAAGGGTCCAGTGCTTCTCCAACCAATCCATACCCAACAGTACATCATAAGATCCCAAAGGCAGAACATTTAAGTCCACTACTAGCTGCTGTCCACCGATTTGCAGTGCACAATCTGGTATTTTGGCAACAACTTTTCGTTTCGCCCCTGTAGCTAACTGGACCAACCATGTTTTTTTAAACTTCTGACTTGGCAATTTACATTTTTCTACTAATTTAGGACTTATGTAACTTAAACTGGCTCCCGGATCTACCAAAACAGAAATAGTTTGGGATAACAATTTACCTTCCAGTTCTATCATGGTAGGCTGAAAATCGGCTTGCCGATCCTCCAATGCGGTGTTAATTCTGGGTATGTTTCGAGCAATATCTCCCACAGTAGAGGCTTCCTGCAAATTATTTACTGCATCGGTTTTACCCTGCTGTGGGCAATCTCGGTAGTAGTGCGCTGCCCCGCAGCCCCAACATTGCAGAGGTGGCCTCTGGTTTTGTGGCTGTTCCGGTTTACTGGAAGCCTCCACAGTCTTATCTTCCCCTGGCCATTTAATTCTCTGGTGATTCCTTCCAAATTTTTTGTTAACTGAACTTCTGGCTGAGCTTCGGAAGTTACTGGTTTTACCCCTTTTGAAACCAGCACCACCTCTGTTTTCTTTCTTTGATTGCCATCCTTTACCCTGGTCCACTTTGTTTTTTGCTTGCTGATAGCACAACCTTGCTGTTCTGATGGCCTCATCCATTGTTCTTGGGTTAACAAATTCGATACGTTCCTTCATATGGGCAGGTAGACTGCTCAGAAATCGCTGCACCTTGGCCTTCTCATCTCTTAAGTACGGTACATAGCGCAGTAATGATGTGAACTTAGTGACAAACTCATCCATGGTCATCTGTCCTAGCCTTAAATCATGGAATTCCCGAGCCTTTTCATCGTAAAAGCGTTCAGTCAGGTACTTGTCTTTGAAGTACTGTTGAAATTTATCCCATGTCACATCCTGATCCTCTATTCCCCGCACAATCTTCACTTCCTCCCACCATAGGGTGGCTTTATCCTTCAGCTGGTAAATGGCTAATCGTGCCTTGAGACCACTGTCATAGTCATACACCTGAAATTATTTGTTCATATTAATCAACCACGCCTCTGCTACCTCCTCCTTTTCGCCATCGAACGTAGGTGGCTTAATTTTTCTGAATTCTCCATGCAGCTCAACCTTCTGTTTTTTGGTTGTCTTTCTTTCAGTTTCATTTTCAGATTCAGCCTCATTAAAATTTCTGTTCGGATGACTTCGCTGTGAAACGCTTCTTTCTCTTCTGCCTGTACCTTGCTCCTCTGATTGTTGTTCGTCTTCTCCTTGAAACCCTCTGTCCGCACTAGGCTTTTCAATTCTTTGATTCTGTTTATCGGAGAGGCTCTTTAATATCCTCTCCTGTTCCTGCATCATTCTTGCATTATCTCTGCGTACTCTTTCCATCTCCTCCTGCAGCTGTTGTACTGTGTGCAACAAGATACGAGTCTGATGTTGCTGTTCTTCAATCAACCTGTTAGACCTCTGATGCTGCTCTATTCCCAGTTGAACCCACATTTCGGGGTTTCCTTCTGGTGGAGGTGGAATCTCCCCAACATTTCGCTGTTGCGGTTGTGAGGGGGTCCGTCTTGCTTGGCGTTCCATCTATTTATCTCACTCTGTCTGTAGGCATACAATTTGTAACGTCAGTTGACCCAATAGGGCCCAGCGTTGTAACGCTGCTCTGATACCACTTGTAACATTCAACCCGATCAATAATAATAAAAAAATTTACTGCAACAGACAAATTTCTCTTTACCCTACCAATTGTTCTCCGTAAACACATGTCTGACAGTAAATAATTGAACTTACGCTATCCAAAGGGTTGTATATCACACGCATTCCGAGTACAGTTGTTTGAAATTAATGGATAGTCTTTGGGACTTGGACTGTCATAATTCCGACTTGATTTTTTCTTATCCATAATCCGAATCAGTTATATTATTGTACCTATGATCTATATTTACTTGGCCACAATACATATTTGTGTAAGGGATAGAGGGATTCCAAACTTAGGGGATTTAATTCGTAAGACTGTTAATTACGTTTTTTGATGACTTGTTTTAATCGGCCACCTGCCTGTAATAAATGCTTCACACCTGTCATAATGCTCATCGTTGATCTGCGCATCATCCAATGGTGGTAATCACTTTGGGATAGGTAATGTCCTTGGCTTTGTAACCGTCGCCAAACCCCATTGTTGCATTCGAGCGGAGGTTCTGGAGAGGGTTCTGCTAGTGTTTTCAGGTTTTACTCGTAGGTGCGATGTCTCACCCTCTTGAAGCTCACTGAAAAGGCATTCTACAGGCTACCCCATCTACAGGTATTTCCTCCCGGCTCCTTCAGGAATTAAGAGAATAGGTTTGAGACAATCTCTGCTGTTTTATGATTTTCTAGCTTCCTGTCTTTCCTTTTACTATACTGACGCTCCTGTTCACTTGGCCGTTCTTCTTCGCGGCATCCTGCTGAGCTTTGGCAGCGAGAAACCCTACCCCTCCGAGGGTGGTAACTTCTTCCGTTTATCCAGAATGGCGAACTCCTTCTGTTGCAATAGGTACTTGCACCACGACCCTAACTCCGTCTTTCATGATTCATTTCCTTTGCACACATTTACAATTCAAGTTTTGCTGCACATATTTTGTTTCTAACCTAATCAGGGCTACACTCGGTTGTCAGGTTACACTTCGTCGCTTCCCTTCTACAGAGAACTCTGGCTGCTTGGACGGGTTTCTGCGCTCATTAACAGGTAACTACCTCTAACACGTATTTTCCCAACTTCGGCTTAGTCCTCTGACTGGTTCATGATTATCGTTATGGGTTCTTTGCCCAGGTTTTGAACCTGGAACTTGCTTCCTCTCTCCGCTTAATAGCAATGATACGCTGCCTGGCTCTTTAAATTTGTTTGAGGAAAAAGGGAAGGGCGAACCTACAAGCTCTGCCTCCTGTGAGGGTTTCCATTTTCTAAGTTATGGACTGTTATTAAAAGACATGCATATATTTTGTTGCCGTGGAATGCCGGGTTACTACCCGCGCCTTACCCTCGGTTTTTACTGGAATGTATTACATATTTTCCTCGCTGGGAGCGAGTACTGAATATTTACTGTTAAGTGACTTGCCGGCTATTGTTTAATGATTTAGCTGTAAAAATACTTGGGTTTCAATGGCTATTTACATTCATGATTTTTGCTCAGAATGATGGAAATATTAAGGCGTAACTCCTGTGAAATCTGTTTAAGCATTTATAAGTTTCCTATTTATATTGATTGCTATTTCCTCTGTTTGACGGTCTTGTCTTGTACTAAGAATGTTCTATGTCTCCTCGATAAGTTCTGGTTTGAGTTCTTTCAAGTTCACGAGGGTTTCTTGATTCGTTTTAATCATGTTTAAGGATGAGTTTTATGCTGCTCCGCATTTTGTACGAAATTCTTTCGGCTAACTAAGGGAATACCCCTGGTGTCTGGACCACCGGTCGTCCGTGCTTATCATAGAGAGAGGGCTTCCCAGAGGCTCGGTTTCCTCCGAGCGCTACGGGTAAAACGCCCTCCTAACATTAAGTCTTCTGTTTTCTATAGTATCTGATGACTACAAGAAACTGGTTCTGGTATTTGTAATTTTCAACTATATGCTTACCTAAATATTATCTACTTCTGTTCTTTCCTTCTGGCTGATGTCATTGCTCTTAGTTCACTGGCATGATTAGTCTGGTTCTTTAATACTACTGTAGCGTACTCTATAATTCTTGTACAGCATCTATTTCAGCTTCTTCTACAGCTAATCTCTCAGGATAGGTTTGTTTCCTTAAATATTATTATTCTGTTCTACTACCATTTTGAACTAGTTCAAACCACACTTGCTATACAGAACTATGTTCCTTAGCATCAGAACCTTAATAAACAGTATATACTTTGTTATCCTAAAACAACAGGAACAGAATGTTAACTGCAAAATTAATCATCTGTAACTAAACACACTAATGATATGCTTTGCTATCCTAACATAAACTGGAACAGAATGTTAACTGCAAAATTACTCATCTGTAACCAAACGTACTGATGGTATGCTTTTCCTCCCTACCGCGAACTGGGGCAATTACGTCCCTCAATTCCCCCCGAGCTTCAAGTCCGGGCCTTCTGTTGAACTCAGAGTTTCAGGAGGAAAACACTTGGACAATCCGGTCCGTTCTCTCCAACTCTCGTAGCAGTAAAATCTGGAGGAGAACTCAGGACAATCCGGTCCAGTTCTCCGACTCCAGTAGCAGCCAAAGAAAAAATCCTCTTTTTCTTAGAGTCACAGGTTTTCTTTCCCTTCCACCGAACCCCTAAACCTCTCTGGAATCCTTTACTTATCCAGAGTTTTCTTGGGTAATTGTGGGAACTGCTTTTCCTGTTCAACTGCCTCAGAATCTTGATTTACTTTTACCATCAGATTTACTCAGGAATAAATTCCATAAAACAATCTTTTATTAAATAACAATCAAACTGTTTTTTTAAAAAAAATATTCCCATCAAATAACAACACTCATGATTAACCATAAAGAAGGACTTAACCAATTGTTAGTGACTAAGAGGGTGGTTACACTCGACTTTATGATTAAAATCTAGAATATTTATAATATATTTTGATTTTGAAATGAGTTATGGTTGGACATGTATTGATAGGCCATGGTATTGTAACAAAGCCTAAATTGTTATGGCACTAAGTGAATAGAAACATTCTAGATTTTTTATTTTTTAATATAAATTTTATATTTGATTACCATAAAAAACAATAAATCTACACATTTAAATCACTATTTAATAAAGTTAGGAAGAAAAAGTTAAAAACATAATATAATTTAATCATAATAAATATTAACACAAAAAATTAGTTTCTTCATCTAAATGAATAGAAACATTTTCTAGATTTTTTAATTTTTTAATATAAATTTTATATTTGATTAAGAGAAAAAGAAATAAATCTACACATTTAAATCACTATTTAACAAAGTTACAAAGAAAGTTAAAAAATAATTATGAAATTTAATTAAATAAATGTTAACCCAAATAATTAATTTCTTCATCTTTATTACCTCATGATAATGATGAAAAATTTATAATATAATAATAGTGATAGTCTTTTATTTTGTGTGGTGTTTTTAAAATTTTTAATATAATAATTATATAATTAATTAAAAAATAAAATTTAATTATTAAAAATAAATAATTAATAACCTAAATAATATATTAATATTTATTCTCATAAAACATAATTATAAAATGCCATGAATTTCAATCAATTAAAATTATAAAATAATATACTAATATTAATACCCATAAAAAATATTGATATAAAATGATATATTATTATTTTTTAATTTATAATATAAAATTTCAACCTATTTAAATTATATACAATTTTATTGAATTACACATTTATGTCCATCAATTACATAGTTTATATAATTTCTAAATTTATATCAAGCAATTCCAAAATTACATAATCTGTATATAATTTTATTGAATTACAAGCAATTACAAAATTATGTAATTTATATATACAATTTTATTGAATTACACATTTATATCCATCAATTATATAATTTATGTAATTTCTACATTTATATCAAGCAATTACAAAATTACAAAATCTATATATTAGAAATTTAAAATATGCAAACTTTATCTATTTTATTAATTTTAAAAATTAACTATATAATATTAAAATTAAAATTTCTTAAAAAATAAAAAATTAATTTCTTAAAAAATTCAAAAATTAATTATATTATTACCCTGCCCCGCAGTATGACTTATTCGATAACTCGGGCAGCAGTTTTGATTTTGAAGGATGGTTTTCAAGTTTGGTCCTTTTTCTTGAGGACAACTTTCACATTCAACAATGACAGATTATACGATGAATTCAATCTTGGTTGATGCATTTTTCTAATAATGCGGTTTCCTTTCATTAAAAAATGCCGTTTAAATTTTCTACGATTTCAATATCATGTTAAAGACCCTTCATAGTAGCAGTTGCATGGACAACCACGTGCACTGTTTATTTCTTGGATGTTGAATGGATAGTTATTGGCATTCTATATATTTTGGGAAGACAAACAAAGGAAAAAGCAAATTAAGTTGTAACCTTTGCAATCTTTTGTTGTATGGTTTTTAATAAAGTTCTGGATTTTTGTTTCAATACTAGAGAGTATTTCTGGTTCAAAACTGTACATAATTTAACACGAGAGAGTTCTCTCCAGTTCAAAATTCTACATAATTTTATGGGAAGCAGATTAATATGTCTCACCATTTTTTTACCTATATGATTTCAATATCTAGAAAGTTCACTAACACTAGAGAGTTCACTCTAGTTCAAAACTCTAGATAATTTTATGGGAAGCAGATTTATTATGCATCACCATTTTTTTCACTCAAAAGTATTGACGTATATGATTTCAATATCTAGAAAGTTAATAAAAAGGACTCCTTTGAATGAGGGAAAGGGGAGAATGGTTTTGAATAAGCTCTGATCCTGTTAGGAAAGAAAATTCCTAAACGAAAACCTAAAGTGTATGGTTTGGATCGCTTCACTCACGTGGTCTCCTCTGAATAAGTAAATATTCAGGGTATTTTGACTCACTTTTTTTCCGGAGATGCTCGTTCAACTTCTGCCTCAACCTCTGCATCAACGGCTTAAGTGATAAGATCGACTGAAACTATAGTTGTGACCTTTGGTAGTACTATTGGTGTTATTGAAATTGGTGGTCTAGCTCAATGCGGCATTTCATTAATGTGTAAACACTCTTCATACTCTAGTATAACCTCATGATTAGCTCTTCCACGATGATTGCTTGCTTTCTCTATCGCTCGCCTCTCTCATTCCATAAACTAGAGAGTTAATAAAGAGAAACCCTTTCAAGATAAGGGAAGAAACACAGAGTTTCAAATAAATCTTGATTTTATAAATGCTAGGCTTAATGGTAAGCTTGATTATAGTGAGTTCAAATGGTAGAAATATATATAGATTAACCAACTATTCAATACATAATAAACTAAATCAAAATTCAAGGAAAAGAAAGTTGAAAAATAAAACTGAGAGCTAGAAATACCTTGCGAACTTGTGTTGCGGTCACCGTAAGGTCGGAATTGGAAAGATCAATGCAAGGCTCGGAATAATCTACATCAGGCATCGAGAATTCTTTGCGTTTTTGTCCATTGTTTCTTTTGATACCTTCAAAATATGCCCCTTGTTCATGGATACTTATTACTAACAGATAGCTACTTCTCCTCTCCTATAGTGAATGCCAAAAGAAACATCCCTATCAATATTGAATGCCAAAAAAACTGAGATCACTTGGGTAGTTGCCAGTGGCCTTCCACAAACAACAAAGGTCAGTGGGGATAACCATTGCGCCAGTACGCTAAATGTTGAAATATGGAGTGCACTTTAACCCTGCAACCTCAGCTTCAGTTTCCATTAAGAGTAGGGTGGACCCTACTTACAAGAGAAAAAACAAGAAAAGAAAAGAACGGTTGGAAAACGTAACATGAGCCAAAATAAGAAAAGAACAATGAAGTTTCCAGCCCTGTGAAAAGGAGTTGTCTACCGAAGCCGAAGCCGTGTTTGGCTAGGATGGCAGAAATCTGCTAGAATCTGGTCAACTAAATTTTAAAAAATCAGGGAGTTGCAGTGCTTGGAATCCATTTTTGATAGTGGAAATGGATTCAGCACTATCAAAAGCCTCTGGAGCACTCAAAATACTAATGTTTAACAACTGTAAACAAAATTCTGGGCAAATCTTTGCCAGATTTTCTGAAAATCGTTACTGAATTCTGGATCAAAACACCGCCTTTTTAAACTACACGCTGTGAAAATCTTCATCGACGGCCTGTCAAGGACTACAAGACTACCACGTCGAGTGCTTTTACAAAGCATTTCAGGAAGTAGGGGCAGCTAACATACTCAGTGATAATAAAAGAGACCATGTGGCCAACATGGGGGATTTGGGTTTGTGACTTATTATTTATCTCTTGGTCAATATCCGTCAATTTTTTACCAATGTTTTTATTTTGAAGAATCAAAAGTATCAAGCACTCAAGTGGTGATTCAACCATGTTATGATGGGATTTTGACACTTAATCTCTAGTTAGATATGACTGCAATTAATGCCAAGGTTAATGGGACTCTCAATGTCATGAGGGCTGGGCTTGTACAAAGAAAAAAAGATGTACGCTTGTGACATATTTGCCCACTCTCCCTAATGTGGTTGCCTTCTACGTCTGACACATCACCATTGATTAAAATTTGATAAAAATAAATTATTTGAGAACCAGCCGAGAGGAGAACTTGGTCGAGTGGATCCTTGAAATTTTTAAATTTGAAATGATATGGTAACTACGAAATCGTACATCTGGTCAAAATATATTTGAAAATTACTTTAATATAGAATTTGAAAATATATTTTAAAATTATTTAAATTTAAATTTTGAAAACATATTTTAATAAAGCCAAGTAAAATTAACTTAATTTTAAGTTTGAAAATATATTTTAATAAAACAAAGTAAAGTTAACTCAATTTTGAATTTGAAGATATATTCTAACAACTTACATAATAACATTACATGCCGCCTAATTTAAATATAGTTAAGTTAAAATAATATGTATAATATCGATTATAGTTAATTAAAGTAATATGTATAATATTGATTATATATATATATATATATAGCATTTCTTATTCTTAAACAAATAATTTACTAGAAGTATTTAATTTTTATATGTTTATCAAATAAATTTATAACTGTTAACTATATTTCGCATATGATTTATATTTCTATAAGTCATAGTTCCCAAAGCCACAATTCTTGAGATCATAATTTCAAAATTCACAATTCTTGAGACCATAGTTCCTAAGGCTAGGGTTTTTATGGTCACAATTCCAAAGGTCACGATTCTTAAGGTCATGAGGTCAAAGTTACTAAGGTCACATTTTCAGAGGTTATAGTTCATGATGTCATAGTTCCCAAGACAAACTACATTACTCATCTTCAAAATATTTTAAGAGACCCTCTAATCAAGATGAAAAACTTATTTGATCCCAAAATATATTAGGTTCATATGATCCCAAAATGAGTTACATAGCCTTAGCCTAGGATAAAGAAGTCCTCTGCCCTTGGTCTAGAAATCTAAAAAATAAATCCCCCTACCAGGGACTGGTTACGATGAAGGAATTTTATAAAACCATGAAAATGTAGCCTATGTAAGTTGAACTCTAAAACAAATAATCATCTTAGCATGGATTGCCCATTCAAAAACTATATATGGTCAAAATTTTAGACAACTATCAAAATGGTCTATACACGGGAAGGAGAAGCCACTGTTGCGTTCCTTCACATTTGGTTGTCCAATCCACGTAAAATGATATAAGAGTTTTTTCTTTGATCTTTGAGTGGGGTACTTTTCTCTCTTAAATCATTAATTGTTTGAAGACATAGTTCCATCTAGAGATTGGAAAATGAGGATATATGTTACTTCTCTTAGATATTTTCCTTTTTCTATATACACATTGAAAATGGTTTGAAGTACTTGGGTTTTTATCTCAAGTCAAATTCTTATGTCAAGAATGATTGGTACTAGTCTATTACAAAGGTGGAGAAGCATCTTTCTATATGGTGTAACGATAGGTTTCCATGTGATGATAGATTGATATTGGTTAAATCTATCCTTGAGTCAATTCCTATAATTTATATGTATTTAGCCCTTATGCCCAAGGGAGTTTTGGAAAAGATTAAGAAAATGAGTTCCAAATTTTTTTGGTTTGGAAGCTAGGAAAAAGAGGTGTAGCTTGGGTTGTACAACAAACATTGACCGAGACCACTAAAGCTTGGCACCCTTATGACAATTTGATATTTACATGGATACATACCTCATTTGAGATTTAATGCCGGTGACAACTTCACAGTTGGCCTCTTCGAATCTATACATATATTTTCTTACGCGGCCGTAATAAGAAACCCTCATATTCATATGTTTTAGCTCAAAATTAATGTACTTCATAATATTTTAAATAAAGTCTATGAATAACCATTCATTATCATATAAAAATCTATTTTTTTAATTATAAATTTAATTTACTTCACAATAATTTTAATAAAATGTGAATAACTATTAGTTATCATATAAAAATCCATTATCCATTAATTTTTAATATAAATATAACATAATTGTGGCCATAAATAACAATTCATTATAATATAAAAATCCATTATAAAATTTCCATTGTTTTTGGAAAACTATTTTATTCATGGAATATATTTCATTGTTGTACATGGAAATTTTATTCATATTATATAATGTTTAAATTAAAACAAACCAATTTCATATTTACATATGGCTTTTAAGATTGTTGATGTCTTATAATGGGTTTTAATGTGTAACAGTCCACAAGTTAAAAATTTACTACATAAATTTTTTTTTTTTACCTTGTCATTTACCCCCAAAATTTATAATTGATGTCATTATTTATTATTGAACTTAAGCACTTTTGGCTGATTATACACGCAGCTCACGTCCCATGGTACTGTATAATTCTATTGGGATTAATGAGGTTTTCAGTGGAAAATTTAACTGGTGCTATGATTCGACTTGAATCTAACCTCCATCATTTATTCTCGGTTTACCATGATGTACTTGCGACCTATTTTTATTTGGCCACGACACCTACCTTTAATGAGACCGATGATTTGCAGCGTACTTTGTGATCCCAACTCGTAAGGTCTATTAATGCAAATTAAATGAGGAATGATAATCTGGAAACTCGACTCCGTCCTATGCTTTACACTTGTCTCTCGTTGCACCGTCGATCAGCTCTTGATCCCACGGTGATCAAACTCTAGGGTTTGTTAATGACCTTGGTAACGTAACTGAATCCATAACTCATTGTTGTGCTCCGGTCGTAGGTTTTGGAGGCGATTTTCTGTTAGTTTTCAGGGTTAGGACTTAACTTCGACTGTTTACCCCATGCGTTCGGAGGAATGGCGATCTCCAGGCATTCCCTGCTACAGGTATTCGCTCCCTTATTCCTAGCATCTTTCTTTGACGAATTAAGTAGCAGTTCATTCTTCCACTTCTAGACATTGGGTTTTTTTTTTAAAACTTCCAGCTGTTATTTATTATACCTTTGGACGCTACCTCAAATGGCTTACTTATGATTTCGTCTTCTATTGCGGCGCCCTGCTAAACTCTGCAGCGAGGTCTCTACTCTACCAAGGATGTTCGCCTCTTTTCGATTTGCTACAGGTAATTTTCTACCCTGCAAATCTCACTGTTTCGTTTTCCACAAGCTTTTTATGAGCATAGGGCTACAATTATAGATTAATCATTCAAGGTTTGCTACAATTAACAATGGTTCATTCTGCTGACAGGTATCGACCCCATCGCTCCTATTTCTTTCAGAATTCTTTGGCTATTTACCGGGGTCTCGACCGCATGGAGTGAAGCCTAACCTCTGCATTTAATTACAGGTACCTATCATCGGCGAGGCCGAACCCAAGCTTTGACTTTTGTCTGGGTTCATGAAACTAGTTGTTGGGGTTTGCCCAGGTTTCAAACCTGCAGCCCTATATTCCGCCGTCGACTATTATCAATGATGTAATGCTAACTTGGTGTTTAAGCCACGCGTGGGTCGGATAAGGCCTACTGGCTCTGTCGTTCTAGGAGGGTCTTCATTTTCTGAATTTTCGACTGTTAAAAAAAAAAATGCTATGTAATAATTTGGTACAGTGAATCGAGGGGCCGAGTTGTCACCCGTGCTCTCTTCTTTTCCTTTTTATTCAACTGTGTTTCAACCTCGTCATTTCGGGCGAAACTAGTACCTCTCCTTATATGTGTTGTTTTTAATTAAATGAGAAATTTACAAATGTATGGAGTTCTCTTCGGCAATCTCTGTTTTCTGGTATCTTTTAGGAGAAAGAATTATGTTAAGGCATATTTCGGGTACAACTATTTTAAGAAGATTTATGTATACTGTAAGGCTCTTAGTTGCTTGTTTCGCGAATTCTTCTAGATGACCGTTCCGTCACGGTTTATGAATTATGTTTCTCCTTTACCTATCTCGTATTCAGTGCTTCCATACTTATGAGGGTTTCATGGTTTCCAGGCGGATAATCTACTCCTTAGTTGCTATTGCATTTCCTCTAAATTTTCTGTTTCATGCTTTCGTTAACATGTTCATAATCTATGCCAGAACTTTGCTCCCTAGAAAATCCTGGTCATATATATATATAGAGTTCCTTTATTAATTAAGGAAGTGCTATCGGTGTCCGGACCACCAATTTGTCCGCGGTTATCATAGGAAGAAGGGCGAACTACCCAGAAGCTTGGTTTTCCAAGCGATATGGGTTAACAGCCCTTCTAACAATACATTTCCCATTTTTCTTTGGCAATTAACTTCTGCTGTAATTTATTTAGGAACAATTGTATTACATGGTTAAGGCATTTATCTAAACAATACCCATTTTCAGTTTCTTTCTTTCTCTGATATTAACATCCATACTCTGCTGGCACGATAAATCTAGTATTTCGATACTGTTATAGTTTTTAATCGTGTAGAACAAAATTAACTAGTTGCTTCTTTTAAATAAAGTCATCAGAGAAATGAAACAATATTTACTACTGCACTTATAATTTTCCACAGAACAATCCACTTAGCAAAAGCAACCTCTATTATAACAGGAACCACCTTTGTTCTACATTAATATCTTAATGTAAGCAGAAATAAAAACACTAACTGCATTTTACTCATCTGAAATCCAAAACTGTCTGATGGTATGTATTGCCTCCCTTTCGCGAATTTGGGCAAATACGTCCCACAATCCCCCCCGAGCTTCAAGTCTGGGCCCTTCGTCGAACACAGAGTTCTGGAGGAGAAAATCGGGACAATTCGGTCCAATTTCTCTAACTCCATGAAACAGTAGATTCTGGAGGAGAACTCGGGACAATCCGGTCCAATTCTCCAACTCCAGTGGACAATCTGTTCTGAAAATTCTTTTTCCAGAATGACAGAATTCCTTTTCCTCCACAGAACCCCTAACTCTCCTTGGAATCCCTTATTTATTCCAGAGTTTCTTTGGGTAACTGTGGAAACTGTTTTTCCGTTCAACTAACTCCAGATCTTGATTTACTTTTACCATCAAATTTTACTCATGAAATAAATTTCACAAGAAAATATTTTATTAAATATCAAAATTTGTTTTGTTCAAATATTCTAATTGAAATAAAACAGCAGTCATAATTAACCCTTAATTAATAAAAATCTAACCATTTGTCAGCAACTAAGACAGTGGTTACAGTTTTCCCCCTTTGGAAGTGAACACCGTCCTCGGTGTTCTTACTTTAATTTAGCAAAAAGTTCAGGATAGGATTCCCGGACAAAATTCTCGTCTTCTCAGGTGGCCTCCTCCGGTCCAAAGTGCCTCCATTGCACTTTAACCTGGGCAATGGCTCGTTTCCGGAGCATGATTTCCCTCCGGTCGATTATACTGTGAGGCTCGACCAGAAATTCTCCGTCCGGTTCTACCTGCACACAAAAGACTTATGTTAATTATATAAGTCTTTAACATCATGCTTATTATTTTAACCATTATGCTCACCCACTACCTAAATATTCTGCCAATGGATTATATGTCTTGAATCATGAATATATCGTTTTAATAACGATACATGGAAGACATTATGCACCCGGATATGGCTAGGGAGAGCTAAGCGATATGCTACTGGTCCCACTCTTTCCAGTATCTGGAAGGACCACAAAACCGAGGTGCTAACTTTGCACAAGATGCCCATCTTAGTGTACTCTTCTTTGGTTTAATTCTTACATACACGTGATCTCCAACTTCATATTCACGGTATGACCTTTTTTTATCTGCATACACTTTCTGCCTGTCCTGTGCGGCTTTAAGATTCTGTCTAATTTTCCTCACTTCTGCTTCCATCTCCGCTAGCATGTCTGGTCCCAACATGAGTTTAGTCTCGGGACTGCTCCAATTAATGGGAGTTCTGCACTACCCACCATATAGCGCCTCAAATGGGCTCATCTTCAGCGATTCTTGGTAACCATTGTTATAGGAAAACTCTATCAAGTGTAGATACTCCTCCCATTTAACTGGTTGCTGCATGACATACATTCTCAGCATGTCTTCCAGTATTTTATTCACTCTCTCGGTTTGTCTGTCTGTTTGCAGGTGATATGCAGTACTAAAATGTACTTGAGTTCCTAATTTCGTAAACAGCGCCTTCCAAAAGGCTGATGTGAATTTTACATCTCTATCCGAGATAACGGTCCTTGGAATGCCATGCAGTCTGAAGATCTCACGCATAAATAAATCCGCTATCTGCACTGTCTTATAGGTGGATTGGACAGGTATGAAATATGCCGACTTACTTAGTCGATCTACAACTACCATTATGGAATCATTACCTCGTTTTGATTTTGGTAATCCGGTGATAAAGTCCAATGAGATCACCTCCCATTTCCATTCGGGAATAGGTATAGGCTGCATTAATCCAGCTGGATGCCGATGCTCTACTTTCACTTGCTGGCACTCTAAACACTTGTTTAGATAATTTGCTATATCCTTCCTCATGCCTGGCCAACAGTAGTCCTTTCTTATAACTGTCAGCATCTTTTGATATCCTGGGTGTCCCGCATAATTGCTTTTATGATATTCATCCAGTATCATGGTTTTTAATTCCACTCTGTTTGGAATGACTATCCTCTTCTTGAAAATCAGCAACCCGTCTTGGTTAATCTCATAATCCCCTTGTCCATCCTGTCCTTCAGGTTCTTGGGTTTGCTGCCACAAATATTTATATTCAGGATCCTTGTCTGCTTCTTTTCTGATTTGATCTAGAAATCCAGTTTCAACTTGGTTAACATATAACTCATAAATGCTATGCAGTTTTCTGCTCAATGCATCTGCAACCTTGTTCTCTTTTCCTTTTACATGCTGTAAATCAATGTCAAACTCGCTCAAGAAGGCATTCCACCTTGCTTTTCGGGCATTTAAGTCAGCCTTTTTAAAATAACTGGTTAAACTACTATGATCAGTCTTCAACACAAACCTCTTCCCGAGTAAATAATGTCTCCAGACCCGGAGGGTGTGCACAACTGCAGTCAGCTCTAAATCATAAGCTGAATATCGTTGCTCGTGATCTTTTAGCTTGCGGGATTCATATGCGATGACCTTCCCTTCTTGGGATAAAAATGCCCCAACACCTTCCTTGCATGCATCCGTACAAACCTCGAATTCCTTATTTGGATTTGCTACACATAACACAGGTGCTGTTGTCAATAACTGCTTCAATCTTTCAAAACTATCCTGACATTCTTTTGTCCATTTAAAAATTTTCCCTTTCCTTTGCAATGAGGTAATAGGGAAAGCTATTTTTGAGAATCCTTTTATAAATCGTCGGTAATAGCCAGCGAGGCCCATAAAAGATCGTATATCTACCACATTCTGTGGCACCCTCCATTCCATAATAGTTTTGATTTTCTCTGGGTCTACTGCTATACCTTTTTCAGATATTACATGTCCAAGATACTGTATTTCTTCTTTGAAGAAGTCACATTTACTGAATTTCGCATACAGCTGATGTTTCCTTAGCATCTCCAGTACCATTCGCAAATGTTCCTTGTGTTCATCCGCATTCTTAGAATAAACCAGTATGTCGTCAATGAAGATCAACAAAAATTTGTCCAAATAAGGATGGAAAATACTATGCATCAGTCTCATAAAAGTGGCTGGTGCATTAGTTAACCCAAAAGGTAATACCACAAATTCATAGTGGCCATAACTTGTGCGAAAGGCAGTTTTGTGTATATCTTCATCCTTAATTCTGATCTGGTGATAACCGGACCGCAAATCAATCTTTGAGAACACAGTAGCTCCCCTTACCTGATCAAACAGGTCATCAATACGGGGTAAGGGATACTGATTTTTAACAATCATCTTATTTAACTGTCGGTAATTCATGCACATACGCATGGTTCCATCCTTCTTTTTAACAAACAGTACAGGTGCTCCCCAGGGTGACACACTGGGTCTTATATACCCCTTATCTAATAACTCCTGAAGCTGCATTTTTAACTCAGTCAATTCTGGCACACTGATACAATAGGGAGTCCGTGAAATTGGTGAGGCTCCTGGCAGCAGCTCTATCGTAAAATCAACATCTCTTCTAGGCGGTAATCCTGGTATTTCTTCAGGGAATACATCTTTGAATTCCTGTACTACAGGTATATTTTCTAACATGGCAGCTTTATCCTTAGACCTAGATAATCCAACTTGTATAGCGTACAGTTGGCATCCCTTTCTTATACATTTTCCCATTTGGGAAGCTGTAATTGGGCACAAATGTATAGGCTTCTTTATGCCTTGAATTTCTTGGCGATTACCATTCTGATCTCTGTAATAAACTATCTTTTCCTTGCAATCTATGAGAGTCCAATGCTTCTCCAACCAATCCATACCCAGCAACACATCATAGGATCCCAAGGGCAGAATATTTAAATCTACCATTAATTGTTGTCTGCCGATTTGCAATGCACAATCTGGTATTTTGGCACTAACTCTTCTTTTAGCTCCTGTAGCTAACTGAACCAACCATGTCTTTTTGAACTTTTGACTTGGCAATTTACAGAGTTCTACTATTTTAGGACTTATATAACTTAAACTTGCTTCCAGATCTACCAAAACAGAAACAATTTGGGATAACAATTTACCTTCCAGCTCTATCATGGTAGGTTGGAAATCAGCTTGCTGGTCCTCCAACGCTGCGTTAATCCTGGGTATGCTCCGGGCAACATCTCCCACAGTAGAGGCCTCCTGTAAATTTGTTACTGCTTCGGTTTTACCCCACTATGGGCAATCTCGATAGTAGTGCGCTGCTCCACAGCCCCAACACTGCAAAGGTGGCCTCTGATTTTGAGGTTGTTCAGGTTTACTGGAAGCTTCAATAGTTTTGTCTTCCCCAGGCCATCTTATCCTCTGATGGTTCCTACCGAACTACTTATTAACTGAGTTCCGGGTTGTGCTTCTGAAATTACTGGTTTTGCCTCTTTTGGAGGCAGCACTGTTTCTAATTTCTTTCCTCGGTTGCCACCCTTTTCCTTGGTCTGCTTTGGTTTTCGCTTGCTGATAACACAGCCTTGCCTTTCTAATGGCCTCATCCATTGTCTTAGGATTTACAAACTCGATACGCTCCTTCATATGGGTGGGTAACTACTCAGAAATATTTGGACCTTGGCTTTCTCATCTCTTAAGTACGGTACATAGCGCAATAACGATGTAAACTTAGTGATAAACTCGTCCATGGTCAACTGTCCTAATTTCAAATCATGGAATTCTTGAGCCTTTTCATCATAAAAACGCTCAGTCAAGTACTTGTCTTTAAAGTACTGTTGAAACTTATCCCATGTTACATCCTGATCCTCTATTCCCCGTACGTTCTTCACTTATTCCCACCATAAGGTGGCTTTATCCTTTAACTGGTAAATGGCTAGCCGTGCCTTAAGACCACTGTCATAATCATACACCTCAAAGTACTTGTTCATATTAATCAACCATGCCTCTGCTACTTCCTCTTTTTCTCCATCGAACATAGGTGGCTTGATCTTTCTGAATTCTCCGTGCAATTCCACCTTCTGCTTTTTGGTTGCCTTCCGTTCGGTGTCATTTTCAGATTCGGCCTCATTAAAATTTCTATTTGGATTGCTTCGCTGCGACACACTTCTTTCTTTTCGGCCTACATCTTGTTCATCTATTTGCTGTTCGTTCCCTTCCTGGAACTCTCTGTCAGCACTGGGCTTTTCAATCCTTTGATTTTGCTTATCTGAGAGGCTTTTTAAGATCCTCTCCTGATCCTGCATCATTCTTGCATTTTCCCTTCGTACTCTCTCCATTTCTTCCTGCAACTGTTGTACTGTGTTTAATAAAATGCGAGTCTGATGCTGATGTTCTTCAATCAGTCTGTTAGACCGCTGGTGCTGCTCTATTCCCAGCTGAACCCACATTTCGGGGTTTCCCTCTGGTGGAGGTTGAGTCTCCCCGACATTTCGCGGTGGCGGTTGTGAAGGTGTTTGTCTTGTTTGTCTTTCCATTTAATTATCTGACTGTGCATGAATAACATACAATTTTAACGTCAGTTGACCCAATAGGGTCCCAGCGTTGTAACGCCGCTCTGATACCACTTGTAACAATCAACAAGTTAAAAAATTACTACATAATTTTTTTTTTTTACCTTGTCATTTACCCCCAAAATTTATAATTGATGTCATTATTTATTATTGAACTTAAGCACTTTTGGCTGATTATACACGCAACTCACGTCCCATGGTACTGTATAATTCTATTGGGATTAATGAGGTTTTCAGTGGAAAATTTAACTGGTGCTATGATTCGACTTGAATCTAACCTCCATCATTTATTCTCGGTTTACCATGATGTACTTGCAACCTATTTTTATTTGGCCACGACACCTACCTTTAATGAGACCGATGATTTGCAGCATACTTTGTGATCCCAACTCGTAAGGTCTGTTAATGCAAATTAAATGAGGAATGATAATCTGGCAACTCGACTCCGTCCTATGCTTTACACTTGTCTCTCGTTGCACCGTCGATCAGCTCTTGATCCCACGATGATCAAACTCTAGGGTTTGTTAATGACCTTGGTAACGTAACTGAATCCATAACTCATTGTTGCGCTCCGGTCGTAGGTTCTGGAGGCGATTTTCTGTTAGTTTTCAGGGTTAGGACTTAACTTCGACTGTTTACCCCATGCGTTCGGAGGAATGGCGATCTCCAGGCATTCCCTGCTACAGGTATTCGCTCCCTTATTCCCAGCATCTTTCTTTGACGAATTAAGCAGCAGTTCATTCTTCCACTTCTAGACATTGGGTTTTTTTTTTAAAACTTCCAGCTGTTATTTATTATCCCTTTAGATGCTACCTCAAATGGCTTACTTATGATTTCGTCTTCTATTGCGGCGTCCTGCTAAACTCTGCAGCGAGGTCTCTACTCTACCAAGGATGTTCGCCTCTTTTCGATTTGCTACAGGTAATTTTCTACCCTGCACATCTCACTGTTTCGTTTTCCACAAGATTTTTATGAGCATAGGGCTACAATTCTAGATTAATCATTCAAGGTTTGCTACAATTAACAATGGTTCATTCTGCTGACAGGTATCGACCCCATCGCTCCTGTTTCTTTCAGAATTCTTTGGCTATTTACTGGGGTCTCGACCGCATGGAGTGAAGCCTAACCTCTGCATTTAATTACAGGTACCTATCGCTGGCGAGGCTGAACCTTAAGTTTTCTTTTGACTTTTGTCTGGGTTCATGAAACTAGTTGTTGGGGTTTGCCCAGGTTTTGAACCTGCAGCCCTATATTCCGCCGTCGACTATTATCAATGATGTAATGCTAACTTGGTGTTTAAGCCACGCGTGGGTCGGATAAGGCCTACTGGCTTCGCCGTTCTAGGAGGGTCTTCATTTTCTGAATTTTCGACTGTTAAAAAAAAAATATACTATGTAATAATTTGGTACAGTGAATCGAGGGGCCGAGTTGTCACCCGTGCTCTCTTCTTTTCCTTTTTATTCAACTGTGTTTCAACCTCGTCGTTTCGGGTGAAACTAGTACCTCTCCTTATATGTGTTGTTTTTAATTAAATGAGAAATTTGCAAATGTATGGAGTTCTCTTCGGCAATCTCTGTTTTTTGGTATCTTTTAGGAGAAAGAATTATGTTAAGGCATATTTCGGGTACAACTATTTTAAGAAGATTTATGTATACTGTAAGGCTCTTAGTTGCTTGTTTCGCGAATTCTTCTAGATGACCGTTTCGTCACGGTTTATGAATTATGTTTCTCCTTTACCTATCTCGTATTCAGTGCTTCCATACTTATGAGGGTTTCATGGTTTCCAGGCGGATAATCTGCTCCTTAGTTGCTATCGCATTTCCTCTGAATTTTCTGTTTCATGCTTTCGTTAACATGTTCATAATCTATGCCAGAACTCTGCTCCCTAGAAAAGCCTGGTCATATATATATATATAGTTCCTTTATTAATTAAGGAAGTGATATCGGTGTCCGGACCACCAATTTGTCTGCAGTTATCATAGGAAGAAGGGCCAACTACCCAGAAGCTTGGTTTTCCAAGCGATATGGGTTAACATCCCTTCTAACAATACATTTCCTGTTTTTCTTTGGCAATTAACTTCTGCTGTAATTTATTCAGGAACAATTGTATTACATGGTTAAGGCATTTATCTAAACAATACCCATTTTCAGTTTCTTTCTTTCTCTGATATTAACATCCATACTCTGCTGGCACGATAAATCTAGTATTTCGATACTGTTACAGTTTTTAATCGTGTAGAACAGAATTAACTAGTTGCTTCTTTTAAATAAAGTCATTAGAGCAATGAAACAATATTTACTACTGCACTTATAATTTTCCACAGAACAATCCACTTAGCAAAAGCAACGTCTATTATAACAGGAACCACCTTTGTTCTACATTAATATCTTAATGTAAGCAGAAATAAAAACACTAACTGCATTTTACTTATCTGAAATCCAAAACTATCTGATGGTATGTATTGCCTCCCTTCCGCGAATTTGGGCAACTACGTCCCACAATTCCCCCCGAGCTTCAAGTCTGGGCCCTTCGTCGAACACAGAGTTCTGGAGGAGAAACTCGGGACAATCCGGTCCAATTTCTCCAACTCTAGGAAACAGTAGATTCTGGAGGAGAACTTGGGACAATCCGGTCCAATCCTCCAACTCCAGTGGACAATCTGTTCTGAAAATTATTTTTCCAGAATGACAGAATTCCTTTTCCTCCACAGAACCCCTAACTCTCCTTGGAATCCCTTATTTATTCCAGAGTTTCTTTGGGTAACTGTGGAAACTGTTTTTCTGTTCAACTGACTCCAGATCTTGATTTACTTTTACCATCAAATTTTACTCATGGAATAAATTTCACAAGAAAATCTTTTATTAAATATCAATATTTGTTTTTTTCAAATATTCTAATTGAAATAAAACAACAGTCATAATTAACCCTTAATTAATAAAAATCTAACCATTTGTCAGCAACTAAGACAGTGGTTACATAATGTCTCAAATTAGTTTGTAAAATAAAGATTAATAGCATACCTCCTAAGTGATTCATTCATAAAGTAGTACAGGTATATATAATGAGTCTAGGTCTTCAGGTGGGTAAAAAGCTCTTTCCCTGTAGTAATGGTAATAATGGTGCATCTTCCATCGTCACTTCCATCATAGCATGTGTGTAGCCAAGGAGTGGATTTGATTTCTTTATACATATTGGGGCGTTTTATTATAGAAACCAGACAAATTAATGGGCGCTTAAACGTAGTATTTATAACAAGGTTGTGAACAAGAAGTTATTCGAATAGGGGGATTCAAAGTGATATGAGATCACGATGACACATGGTAGGAGGAACTGCACCACCAATTTCAATAGTAGTAATAGTACCAAAGGTGATCACAACTATAGATTCTTCAGGTTCATCAGTAGATCCTATCACTTAAGCCGTTGATGCAGAGGTTGAGACAGAAGTAGATTAAGTTGAACGAGCATCTCGGGAAAGAAAGTGAGTCAGAATCCCCTGAATATTTACGTATTCAGAGGAGACCACGTTAGTGAAGCGATCCAGGCCCATACACTTTGGGTTTTCGTTTAGATTATGTAATTTTGTAATTGATTGATATAAATTTAGAAATTATATAAACTATGTAACTGATGGACATAAATATGTAATTCAATAGATCCATACATTTAGGTTTTCATTTAGATTATGTAATTTTGTAATTGCTTGATATAAATTTAGAAATTATATAAACTATATAATTAATGGACATAAATGTGTAATTCAATAAAATTGTATATAATTTAAATGGGTTGAAATTTTATGTTATAAAATAAAAGTAATAGGATATCATTTTATACTAATATTTTTAATGGATATTAATATTATTATATTATTTTATACTTTTAATTATTTATTTTTAATAATTAAATTTTATTTCTTAATTAATTATATAATTATTATATTAAAAAACATCATACATAATAAAGACTATCACTATTATTATATTATAAATTTTCCATCATTATGGTTAAATAATAAACATGTTATTATGTCTAGGTTATGGTTATTTGATTCATATTATCTATGTAATCTAATTTAGTAAGGTTTAACTGGCATAATTTGAGGAGGTTTAATTGGCATAACTTGAAGACTAGAATTTATTTTATTTTAATTTTTTTTTTAAGTATTTAACTTATTTCCATATCACTTATTTTAAATGAAGAAATTATTTTTTTGTGTTAATATTTATTATGATTAATTTACATTATTTTTTAACTTTTTCTTCGTAATTTTGTTAAATAGTGATTCAAATGTGTAGATTTATTGCTTTTTCTCTAATCAAATATAAAATTTATATTAAAAAATAAAAAAATATAGAAAATGTTTCTATTCACTTAGATAAAGAAATTATATTTTTGTGTTAATATTTATATTATGATTAAATTACATTATTTTTTTTTAATTTTTCTGGGTAACTTTGTTAAATAGTGATTCAAATGTGTAGATTTTTTTAGATTTTTATTTTTTATTTATTTATTTATTATATATATATATATATATATATATATATATATATATATATATATTTTCTGGTAATTAAATATAAAATTTATATTAAAAAATAAAAAATCTAGAAAATGTTTCTATTCATCTAGTGCCATAACAATTTAGGTTTTGTTACAATATCATGGCTTATGAATACATGTCCAACCATAACTCATTTCAAAATCAAAATATTTTATAAATATTCTATTTTAATTAATTTTATGACATTTTTAAAATTCAAACTTAATACTTACAATATAACAAGATTCTCAACTATAACACCTAGCTTATTTCTTAAACATTTTATGTTAAAATATTTTTTTTTTAATTGTAATAGAAAAATGGATTAAAGAATATGATTATTAGTGAATAAAAATACTTGAGTTTTATTCTATTAATAAAAGTTAATTCAGTTTTTGGTTAACTGATTGGTAAATTAATTCCAAGATTCCACAGTAAAAAGCAAGAGACTATTTTTGACAGTTGCCTCCCCCAAAAAGGATAAAAAGGAACAAAAAGGATAAAAAGGAAATCCAAGGAAGGGGAAGGAGTTCTGTAAACCAAAAAGGAAAAGAGGGTTAATAACATAAATGTTGCAGGGAAGAGTTGTCGACAATTGGTTTGGAGCTAGTGGAGCTCTGTAACCCAAGGGAAGATACTGCTACCCTAGAGTTTGGTGCGGAGCACGGGGGAAGTTGAGAACATGATTTCCTCTCTCATGGTAGGGTGGAACAATCAGTATAACAAAATTTGAGATACGTATCTGCACTATCTATTGTTATTTGTGGAAAAGATTTTATAATTATGAGTTTAATTTTTATGTTTAATTATTTTAAGTGAATATGGATATATCTGATATATGAATGTAAATGTACAAAGATTTGTCTTTCTAGAATAAAACTTGAAACACAAACAAGAAGTTTTTTTTTATAAAATATGCAAATATTTAGCTATTTAGGATGTATAAGTATTTTTCTTAACTAGAAGGATACAAACGTTGTGAATAAATCTCTAAATAACCAGAAAAATAGAAGGTTTCTAACATAGTAGAGTTCTGGTATAAAATTGCAGTGTGTGCCAGAAGAAAATAAAAGGAATAATGATGTGCTCTCTATAAAATAAGAAAAGAGTTAGAAATAAGTCACTGCAAGTATGTATATGACAAGAAATAAACTTCTGTGTGCCAGCTTGCTAAGAAACAGATAGTAGTGCCTGGTAAAGGAGAGTAAAATTGCATTATTATGTAGCCTCAAAACATTCAATGGAAAATGAGAACTCGGCATCGAGGTTTAGGATTTGGGTTCCATGGCTAATGGAACCAAATCCCTTGTCCTCTGGCCATCTAAGTGAAAATATGTATTTTAGTATTATTTCCAATTTAGAAACCCATAGCTGTGAAATATTGCTACGCTGTGATTGGAAACAAACAATTTTCTAAAGGATAATAAAGACACTGGAATTCATACATGCAGAAAACTGTAAGGTGAAATAAATTTCCATAAAGAAAGTAAAACATATCTCATCATGAACCATACTAGAAATTGCATGTCTTAAGTAAACATAAAACACTTTTACAACATGACAGAGAACAACATAAGCAAGGACTTATATATAAAAACATAACTTATACATTTAGCACTGACAATTTCAGTCTCAAGGCTAGCCCAGGCTACATAAGGCTAAGGATACCAAGATATAAACCCTCAAAAGGTTCTTATACAACAAATAAAGAACATTACACAAATACCAATTGGAAACTATCATGTTCGCCTTCGAGGCCGAGAAGGAAAAAGAAACAAAATTGTGCTAAAACCTATACACCAAATTACATGCTTCTAGAAGCAAGTAAAGAAAACCCAAAAATTAAATTCTCGAATTGGCCCAACCATAAGTAAGGAGGGTAAGAACCAAATGAGGTTCTGAACCTGTAGAACCAGGGTTCAACCCTCAGAGTATATTCACAGAGAAAACATAGATCAAATAAGAAAACAAAAACCCTTCCATCATAGGGTCACAACGTACCTGTATCATGGAGGTGGCGACCATAGTAGTAGGGTTGCGAAGCCGTGAAGCTGCCCAAAGCTCTGCATGTAGACCCTAGAAAAAAGAAACACGAGTTGGCTAAAGTTAGAAATACCCTAAGACTATATGAAAATCATTTAAATGAGCATTTATAATCTACGACCAAAACCTACTAGAGGAAAGGATTCGGTAGTTGCTAAGGTGTATCTCCCATACCTACAAACCTATTCAGTTCAAAAGAGTAATCGGATGAAGTGAAAATCTAGACCTGCGAAAGGAAAACCCTGTCAACAAGTATATATATATATATATATATATATTATATGTATAAAATCCTGTGCATAAGGGTAAGCAGCATGAGAATAAAGCTTATAGAGTTACTCATAGGAACGATGAAGCATACTACTCCAGTGTTGAGAAGGAACGACCGAAACCCTTTCATTGCCCAGAAAATTTACACAAGAGTCATGAAGATTTACCACTGAGTGAAGGGTTCTGAAGAAGAACATAGTTCTAACCAACGCATGGATCAATTGAGTAATTGACCAGAGCCGAATATCCTCACTAAACAGAAACAACTAGAAATCCACTATGCCAACGGAGGAATCTCCACAGAAGTTGCAGAGCAACACAGCTACAAAGAGCAAAGAAAGAATGACAAAGAGTCTGTTTTCGAGGTAGGGTTAGTTACCCTAACCCTCTCCCAAACCATGTCCACCATCGACTCTAGATTTGGGGGATTGACGGTCGACACAAAATACTGGACAAGCACGAGAACCGACAGGTGCCTCCTCTCCGTGCATGATAAGTGTTTTTAGCCAGAGGATGGTTACCGGATGGACTGGGGTGGAGGATTGATTAATTAATAATCATATGCGAGACTTAATCAATATACCAAAAGTTTAGATATTCATACTTTGAAAATCAAACTAATCCAAACAGATATTCCATATACTTATGTTAAGCATGGTTTGTTGTACAACGTATCCATAATAATTATAAATTCTATATCCATAGTATTATTCTATATCCTTAGTATACGTGATTATTCATATCATATCACATGACATTGTTTAGTTAGGATATGGTAGGTAATTTTTTTTTTCATGGTATGTGTGTGACAAGTGTTATCAGAGCCAGGTTACACGCTGGGGCCAAATGGGTCATCTAAATAACTTTAGTGTTTTTTTTTTTTAATGTGCAGAATGACATGAAGATTATTGATAAGTTCCGATGAGGAGAGGATCCAGTCATCAAACACCAAGAAATACAAGGAAAGCCTCTCCTTTGTCTAATCTAGATATTAACCCAGAAATGTGGGTACAATTGAGTGTGGACCAACACCAACAAACTAGTAGATTGTTGGAAGAACAGAAATATCAGACCAACAGATTGTTGGATACAGTGCAACAACTCCATATGGAAATGATTCGAGTTCAAAGCGACAATGAAAGGTAGATGAGGGAACAAGAGAGGATGCCCAAAAGTCTTTCGGATAAGCAGAATCATCCTATATGTAGAAATTATATGCACTAAGCATGCATATGTCCAAGATCCACCTGATTTCACACTATTTAACTTTATGCAAGATACTGAATCTATTCCACTTGTTAATCTTTTGCGGAAAAATTAATTGCACACACATGTGAAGCATAAAAAAAAAATTCAATCACACATAACACAGTTTTTAACCGAGAAAGCCTGAAGCTGAAAACCCCAAATATATATTATGTAACATGGAGATCATATGAAAATATCATACAAACATACAAAGCTTATCACAAGCTCTCAGTACAATACAATCATCATACACTAATCATGCCTAATCTTGCATATCCATGCACCAATCTTTGCCACCTGCTAGCCTGCCTCCACTGCACAATCTCTGCTGAAGAATAGCTCTAAATGAATTCGAATTACTCTTGGATTGACTGCGCAATCCTCATTGGCATCTCCACTGTGTGTTTGATGCAATCAATTCATCACTAATAGTCACAACAGATAGTCTATCTTGCCCTTTCACCTATCTCTCCACTGGTCTCCACTGAAACTACCATGCACTATAGTTAACTGATGTATTCTTCAGTTGATTAATGAGTTATTATTTATGAATTAGTTAACTAATTAATTCACTCCACTCTCACTAGTGTATCAATCAGTTAGACTAGATACAACTAGCTCAACTGAGTCTAACTGAGTTAAACTGAATACATCTCCATAACTACTTCTTCCAACTGTGTCATAACTCTGCCACTTGAGTTCTAACTGAGTCCTCCATGCAATAGCTCCAGTAAACCCTTAGGAATAGCGTAATTCCTTCTGTCAGCTGATGTGCCACATCTGTGCACTGAACTTAAGTGCTCCAAGAGAATAAGTTGTTGTTTAGAGTCTGATTATTATTAAGAGCTAATAATAATCGACATGCATCTTTTTTTAGATTGACGATCTATAAATAGACTTCACCCAATATTCTAAAAATAGAATTTCATATAGTTTTCCAACTTGATCAACCATCCACAAATAGCATCCTACAACTTCTGAAATATGATCATCACGTCTAAAAATAGACATAGTCTAAAAATAGACTTGCGCCAAAAATAGCCTATGGGCCGACTTAGTGAAGGCGAATATTTTCACTAAGCTCATCATATTGTTGAATCTCAACACTCCCTCTCAACAAGATAGGGATTATCCTTCACCCCGATCTTGCCTCTATGGTATTCGAATTTGCTCCTAGTGAGCGCCTTCGTCAGAATATATGCATCTTGATCCTCAGTGGGAATGTACTGAAGCAACATGATCTTCCGCTGCACACAATATCTAATATGATGATACCATATGTCACTATGTTTATATCTATCATGAAACACATGATTAACCGAGAGTTTAATGCAACTCTGATTATCACAATGAATCACCGTGGGATCTAAATGTGAACCGGACAAACCAACCATAATCTTCCTCATCCTGATAGCCTCACATGCAGCTAAACTTGCTGCCATGTATTTTGCTTCCGCTGAACTGAGTGCCACAGATCTTTGTTTCCTTCTGTGCCAAGAAACTGCCGTAGATCCGATACTGAAAATCCCTCCTGATGTGCTCTTTCTGTCTGTTGGGCTTCCTGCCCAATCTACATCCATGAAGCCATGAAAATTCACCTCATCCATCTATTTGTACTATAAACCATACTCAGATGTGCCCCTAAGATATCTCAATACATGCTTGCCCGCCTTCCAAAAGAGCTTGGTAGGCTTAACCATCGCTTGTGAAAGATGGTTCACCACATAGCATATGTCCAGTGTTGTATTGACTAAATACATGAGCGAACCCACCAACTGTCGATAAACAATGGCATCCACTACCTCTGCCGATGTAGCATCCTCTTTATTCCAATTTCCTAGAAGAAGAGTGTCGATAGGCTTGCAGCCTTGCATGTGAAACTTCTCCAGTATCTCCTGGGCATACTTGCCTTGAGACACAAACAGTTCACCTTCCTGTTGCCATATTTCCAATCCAAGGAAATAATGAAGGAGGCCTAAATCCTTTATCTCAAACTCCTTTTCAAGATCTGCCTTGCATGAGTCTATCAACTACTCATCACCTGTTAGTATCAAATCATCAACATAAAGTACAATGATCAAAAGCTTATCCTTAACCACAATCTGGTACAATTTTGTATCCGCCTCACTCTTGGTGAAGTCAAGTCCAGTGAAATAGCTGTCGATCTGAGTGTACCAAGCATGGGGTGCTTGTTTTAGCCCATACAATGATCTTTTAAGTCTGCACACATGCGACTTGCTGCTGAAGATCTAAAATCCTTCAGGCTGCTCAATATACACCTCTTCCTCAATGATCCCATTAAGGAACACAGTCTTCACATCCATTTGATGAATGTGCCAACCCATCTGTGCTGAGAGAGCAAGGATGGTCCGTATGGAAGAATACCATGCGACAGGTGCAAAGGTTTCTTCATCGTCAATCCCCTTAATCTGTGAGAAGCCCTAGGCAACAAATCTTGCCTTATACTTCTCGACGCGCCATCAGTAGCTTGCTTTACCTTGTAGATCAATCTTGATCCTACAACTGATTTTCCCACCGGCCTTGGAACAATCTCCCAAGCACTGTTTCTGACAATGGAGTCATACTCCTCCACCATGGCATCTACCCATGTGGGCTCCTACACTGCTTCTTCAAAATAATATGGCTTTGTCATAATACACTTGCTCATAAAAGCCATGTATCCAAGATACTCCGCTGTGTGACTGCCTCTCTCTCTGCGCCGTGATGTAGGAACTTGGAACTCCTACATTCGTGCCCTTCTTACCTCGCCCTCCTTGGCTTCCGTGGTATGCTTCCCCATTTTGTCTAATTCCGATCTCGCATGAGTGGACTCCTTCCACTCCATGAATTTCCGCCTAGCCGATCCACATCCAGAGGCTCATCTTTGGGAACAAGAAGTTCCTCCTCCACATGCAAGTGTAGCTCCCTCTCAAGCGACAAATTCATGGATTTTGCCTCATTTAATTTTATATCCTGTCGCACAACAATCATCCGAATGTTTGGAAAATACACATGATAGTTATGGGGTGTTTCTTTGTACCCCACAAATATCCCAACTTCTACAATCGGCTCCAAATTCTTCCTGGCATCCTTCGTCACATGAATGTAAATAGGTGAGAAAAAATATTCAAATGAGAAATATCGGGCCTCTTGCCAGAAAAAGCCTCTTCGGGTGTACTCATGCCAAGCACTCTATGAGGACAACACTTTGGGCTGGCTGGAAACCGGGTATTGATGTTGCATGGCCGCCCACAAGAATTGCCCAGAGGGCCTTGGTCATGTAGCACCCACGATCATTCTGTTCTTTCTCTCCACGACCCCATTCTTCTATGGGTTATGAGGTGCTATGAGTTTTCTTTGAATTCCTTCTTTGCTACAGAAGTCTTTGAATTCGCCTGAGATGTATTCACCGCCATTATCGCTTCGTAGAGCTTTCACTTGCTTCCCCAACTCCTTATCCACCAATGCCTTGAACTCACATAACTTTGAGAACGTTTCACTCTTCTTTTGCATGAAGAAAATCCAGCATCTACGAGAAAATTCATCAACAAATATCACATAATACTTGTGTTTCGCTATTGAAGAAACCGAGAATGGTCCACACACGTCTGTGTGAATTCTCTCCAGGATCACCGAAGCACGGTTCTCCTTCTCATGAAAATTGGTCTTCACAAACTTACCCATTGTACATCCTTTGCACTGATATGATTGCGCAAGAGTACCCTTGGGAAGTCTAGTAGAAATTTGCTGCAAAATTTTCAAAGCGCCATGGTGAATATGGCCCAATCTCCTGTGCCATAACTCGCCCTCATCCCAGCTCACCACTTCTTCTTCTTTTCCCACCATTGCAACGCAGCCATCTACCTCCAGCTTGTAGAGATTCTTAATTCGAACCCCTATCTTCTTGGTTTGACCCATTGATTTATGTCGAAGGAAAGATTTTCCCTCACTGAAAACAACATCATAACCCCTGTCTTCCAGCATTGCGACTGAGACCAAGTTCTTCTTCAGACCTGTAACATGCATGAAATTCTTCAACAAGAATGGATTATCAGACTCCCTCTCAAAGGTAATGGTCCCAATGCCTATCGCACTGTACCGACCATCATCGCCCATCTCTATATGCATCTGGAGGTCCTTCTCCTCCAAGTCACTAAACAACTCTTTGTCTCCCATCATATGGAAAGACGCACCACTGTCAAGATACCACACCAATCCCATGCAGCTTGAAACCAAGCATGCGATTAAGGAAAAATCCAGCTTAAATTGCGAGGCTAAGGCCTTCTCCAGCTGCGCATCCAACAACCCGCTTTATTCTTCTTCTATGGAGCGCTAGGGGTGGCGAAAATGCCCATGCTTATGATAGTGGTAGGCAAAACACTTCACTTTGCATAGGTCTTGCTTCTGTCTTTTAGCAATCGATTTTGAAGAATTTTTCTTCCCCTTTCCCTTTCCTTGCTTTTAAGCAGCTCAATATGAAATTCTCTTCATCTTCATTCTTTCGATGAAGATCCATCCCCTGTACCCCGCCTTATATCCCTCCCCGCACAAGATCCAACCAAAGCCTTCCCATTCTCGCGCTCCGTCGATCGACGAGTCTTCGTAGCTATGCCAAATCTTCGGAAGCCCAAAGAGAGCCAAGATCACCAAGTCTTTTTCATCAACAGTAACCCCCACACTTCCCAGCTCATCCTCGCAGTGGACAAACTTTGTGAGGTATTTTGGAATATTGTCGCCTTTCTCCATTTTTATTTTTACGAGCTTGTCTTTAAGCGCCAACTTCCTCTCGTCACTTCTGCTTTGGAACAAGTCTGTAAAAGCCTTTCACATTAAGTATGGAGTGGCTTTCCCATGAAGTCTAGACATAATGTGGTCCTTCACACCTTCCAACAGAATCCTCATCGTCTTTGCAGTCTTCTTTTCCCATGCATCAAGTAATGCAGCATCGCTAGATCCCGGCTTAGCAACATCGCTATCGATGAACTCCTTCATCCCATTATCCTCCAACACCGCCTCCATCCTATCCTTCCAGGCTATGTAATTCGAACTCCCATCAAGGGCATACTCCAATCTCAACCCTTTGAAAGACATTTCAATGTATACTTGATTTCCGCACCAAGAATCTTCCGTAGCAAATTCGAATTGTCCACCAAGACAAACTGATTTCACACAAATTGCAATCTTCAATCAACAATGCTCTCGATACCATGTAGAAATTATATGTATACATGCATAGTTCCTAGATCCACCTGATCTCACACTATTTAACTTTATGCAAGATACTAAATCTATTCCACTTGTTAATCTTTTGCGGAAAAATTAATTTCACACACATGTTTAGCATAAACAAAAATAATCAATCGCACATAACATAGTTTTAACCAGGAAATCCTGAAGCTGAAAACCCCAACTATATATTATGTAACATGGAGATCATATGAAATTCTCATACAAACATACAAATCTTATCACAAGCTCTCAGTACAGTACAATCGTCATACACTAATCATGACCAATCCTGCAAATCCATGCACCGATATTTGCCTCCTGCTAGCCTACCTCCACTACGCAATCTATGCTGAAGAATAGCTCTGAATGAATTCGAATTACTCCATCCTTGAGTGCGCAATCCTCATTGGCATCTCCATTGAGTGTGTGATGCAATCAATGCATCACTATAGTCACAACAGATAGTCTATCTTGCCCTTTCACCTATCTCTCCATTGGTCTCCACTGAAACTACCATGCACTATATTTAACCATATTCTTCGCTGATTAATGACTTATTATTTATGAATTAATTAACTAATTAATTCACTCCACTCTCACTAGTATCAATCAGCTTAGACTAGATACAACTAGCTCGAACTCGAGTCTAACTCGAGTTAAATCAATACAACTCCATAACTACTTCTTCAATCGTGCTCGCTAACTTTGCCACTTGATTTCTAATCGAGTCCTCCATGCAATAGCTCCAGCGTAAACCCTAGGAATAGTGTGTAATTCCTTCCGCTGCCTAACGTGCCACATATTTTCACCGAACCGAAGTGCTCCAAGAGAATAAGTTGATATTTAGAGTCTGATTATTATTAAGGGCTAATAATAATCGACACTTCTTTTTTTAGATCGACGATCTATAAATAGACTTCGCCCAATATTCTAAAAATAGAATTTCATCTATTTTTCCAACTTGACCAACCATCCACAAATAGCATCCTGCAACTTCTGAAATATGATCATCATGTCTAAAAATAGACATAGTCTAAAAATAGACTTGCGCCAAAAATAGCCTGCGGGCCCACTTAGTGAAGGTGACTCTTTTCACTAAGCTCATCATCTTGTTGAATCTCAACACTATAGCACAACCTAGTCTAGAGAGGGACACCCATGAAGAAGAAGAGCAACAAAAACAAGTTAATGACAATCTGAAAGGAATTCATACCCAGCGAAGCAACAAGAGTAGGACCTACAATTAGGCAGAATCTGGGAATGTTACAGATCAACAAGAGCTAAAAAATTAGAAAGTAGAACTGCAAGGTGAGTTCTGGAAAATTAAACCCCCTACATTCAATGGGGAGGCTGAAGAAATGGCAGAATCATGGATAATTAATATGAACAAATATTTTCAAGTATATGAGTATAGTAGTAAACTCAAAGCTCATTTGGCCATCTACCAATTGCAGGAAAAATCTACATTATGGTGGGAGGAAGTTAAAAATGTACAAGGAATTGAAGACCAAAATGTGACTTGAGATGAGTTTCAGCTATACTTTAAAGACAAGTATCTAACATAGTGATTTTATGATGAAAATTTTCGAGAATTTCATGACTTGAAGTTGGGACAACTGACTATGGTTGAGTTTGTAACTAAATTTAATTCCTTACTGAGGTATGTACCATATTTGAGAGATGAAAAAGGTAAATTACAATGATTCTTGAGTATTTTACCTACACATATGAAGGAGAGAATTGAGTTTTTGAATCATAAAAACTATGGATGAGGTGATTTGTAAGGCAAAAAATGTGCTATCAATAGTCCAAGTAAAAGGGGATGCTGGCATAATTTGTCCACCAAAGAAGGGGTAGAAAAGTACCTCGAATTCTAAAAATAGTAGACAAGGTAATTATAAAAATGTTGCAAGAAACCCAGATAATAGATAGTATGGGAAAAAACAACAGAGACCCAAATGGCCAGCTGAAGAGTGACCTACTGGAGCATCTAGCATACTAGACCATGGACAGACTCAGAAACCACCATTAAAATGTTGGGGATACGGTGATGCACATTACTATAAGAACTTACCTCATCATGGAAGAAACGAAACTACAACAAATCCACTGGAGGCATCCACAGTTGGGGATGTTGCATGAAACATACCAAGAATTAATTTTGCACTGGAGGACCAACAAGCGGATTTTAAACCAACTATGATAGAATTGGAAGGTAAGCTATACTCCCAAAATGTTTCTATTTTGGTTGATCCCGGTGCCAGTTTAAGTTATATAAATCCTTAGGTAGTCAAAAAATGTAAATTGCAAAGCCAAAATTTTAAAAGCCTCTGTTTGGTACAACTGGCTACTAGAGCAAAGAGAAGAGTTAATGCAAAAGTCTCAAAATATATTCTGGAAGTAGGAAAACAACAGTTAAATGTTGAACTGAATATTTTACCTTTGGGTTCCTGTTACATATTGCTAGGAATGGACTGGTTGGAAAGACATTGGTCATTGGTAGATTGCAAGGAGAAAATCATCCACTTTAAGGCAGAAGATGGTACGCATCAAGAGTTGCAAGGAATTAAGAAGCCACTCCAATTGTGCCCCATCACTGCATCCCAGCTAAGTAAATGCATCAAAAAAGGGTGTCAATTGTACGCTATCCAAGTGGGGTTTACGAACTCAAAGGACAAGATTCTTATAATGGAAAATATCCCAATAGTTCAAGACTTTATGGATGTGTTTCCTAAAAATATTCCAGGATTACCCCCAAAGTGAGATATTGATTTTCATGGAAAATTTTAGGGGCTAATATTAGCAGGTGGGCTAAATTTTCATCATTTTTCCAAAAAAAAAAGATTCGCCAATTTCCATTTTTTTATAAAAATGATTCGCCCAAATTTTACAATATAAAATTATTTTATGTTAAAAATCGCCAACAATATATAGAAAGTATATATAATATCATTATAAATTTGAATAATTTTACAAATACATTAATAAACATTTTATAGTTTGCATATGAGGGACTAGTGAGATTTGCCAATTTTTTAAACTTCAAGATAATTTTCCATCCTTAAAATTTTCGATGTTGAGTTTATGATCAAGTTAATACCCAGGGAAGCATCTGTATTTTGAGCACCATACATAATGAGTGTGCCCGAGTTAACAAAATTAAAAATGAAGTTGCAAGAATTATTGGATAAAGGGTACATCCGTCCCAGTGTGTCCCCTTGGGGAGCACTGGTGTTGTTCGTTAAAAAGAAAGACAAAACGATGCATATGTGTATGGATTACATGCAACTTAATAAATTGACGGTAAAAAAAAATACCCATTGCCCATAATAGATGATCTTTTTTATCAAGTAAAAGGCGCAACCGTGTTTTCAAAGATAGACTTAAGATCTGGGTATCACCGGATACAGATTAAGGATGAGGACATAGCTAAAACAACATTTCATACCAGATATGGAAATTATGAATTTGTGGTGTTACCATTTGGATTAACCAATGCACCATACACTTTCATGAGTCTTATGCATGGCTTTCCACTCATTTTCGGATAAATTTGTCTTAATATTCACTGATGATTTATTAATCTATTCTAAAAATATGGAAGAGCACAAGGAAAATTTGCACATAGTTTTGAAGATGTTGAGGGAGCATCAAATCTATGCCAAATTTAGAAAATATGATTTTTACAGAGAACAAATTCAATATTTGGGCCATGTAATATCTGCTGAAGGAATTTCAGTAGACCCTGAAAAGATAAAAACGATCATGGAATGGAAGGTACCCCGAAAAGTAGCAAACATACATTCTTTCATGGGTCTAATAGGCTACTACTAGCGCTTCATTGAAGGCTTCTATAAGGTAGATTTTCCTATTACTTCCTTGCAACGGAAGGGGAGAATTTTTAAATGAAATAATGAATGTAAAGCCAGTTTTGAACGATTGTAACAACTGTTAACCACTGCCCCTGTATTAAAGGTAGCAGACCCTAGTATAGAATTTTAAGTCTTCACCGATGCTTGTAAGGAGGGGGTGGGAGCAATATTGACTAAAGACGGCAAGGTAATAGCATATGAGTCCAAGAAGTTAAAAGACCATGAGCAACGGTACTCTGTGTATGAATTAGAATTGACTGTGGTAGTACATGCTCTTTGGGTATGGAAACATTACTTATTGGGAAGAAATTTTGTGCTAAGAACTGACCACAGTAGTTTGACTAGCTATTTTAAGCAGATTGACTTGAATTCCCACCAAGCTAGATGGATTCCTAAGTGAATTTGATTTCGACATTCATCATGTAAAAGGTAATGATAATCGTTTTTCTGATGCTTTAAGTAGAAAATTACATTGCATTTATGAGCCATATGTTAATAAAGTAGAATGTAAGTTCCGGGAACAAGTAATAGGGGCAGCTCAGAAAGATCTTGAATACCAGTTCTTGTGGCAGCAAGCACAAGAGGAAGAAAAACAAGGAAAATAGATAGATTATTGAATCAATTCCAAACAACTATTGATATTTCAAGGGAATATATACATTCTGAATCAGATGAGCTTAAACGAACTGATTTTTGATGGATATCATCAAATTCCTTATGTTGGACATCCCAGATAACAAAATATGCTAACAACAATTATGAAGGATTATTTATGGCCTGGAATGCGTAAAAACATTGCTGAATATCTGACCAAATTCTTAGAGTGTCAGCAGGTAAAAGTGGAGCGTCAACACCCAACAAGATTAGTTCAACGTATTTCTCTACCAAAATGGAAGTGGGAAGTAATTTCACTGATTTCATCACAGGTTTACCAAAAAATAAAAGACATAATGACTCAATTATGGTGGTTGTGGATAGACTCAGCAAGGAAACTCATTTCATACGTATCCAATCAACTTATAAAACTGTACAGATTGCTAACATTTTTATGAGGGAAATATTTAGATTACAGGACATCCTGAGAATTGTTATCTTAGATCGAGATGTGAAATTTACCACAACATTCTGGAAGTCACTTTTCACTAGATTGGGTACACATATTCAGTTTAGTACAACTTATCATCCTTAGATGGATGAACATAATGAAAGGGTGAATCAAATTCTAGAAGACATGTTGTGCATGTATGTGATGCAGCAACCCACGAAGTGGGAAGATAATCTGCATCTTGTAGAATTCGCTTACAATAATGGGTACCAAGAATCACTCATGATGAGTCCCTTTCGAGGCATTATATGGAATAAAATTCCAGACACCCATAAATTGGAGTAGCCCAGAAACCAAACTGATGCATGGACCAGGCATGCTGGAGGAAATGGAGCATGAGGTAAGAAAAATCAGGCAGAATTTAAAGGTTGCTCAGGAATGGAAAAATGTATATGCTGACAGGAAAAGAACTTTTTGAGAATTCGAAGTAGGTGACCATGTTTATGTGAGGATAAAACCTAAGAAAATCACCTTAGGATGGACTACCTGTGCCAAATAGGCTCCCAGAGACTGTGGACCCTTCCAAATTTCAGAACAAGTTGGTTCGGTGGCCTACTGGGTGGCATTGTCCAGTCACATATTGGTGTACTATGTATTTCATGTATCATTACTGAAACGATACGTACATGACCCCAAACATATTATACACTGGCAAAATGTAAATGTAAGTTATGTTTCAATTATGAGTTTCAGGAATAGGAGGATCCTTAGTTAAATTAATTATGAATTATGTTGCTTGCAGGTAGAATTGGACGACGAATTTCTGGTAGAACCTCAACGTATTCTCGATCAGAGAGAAATAACACTCAGGAGGTGAGGCATCCCCAAAGTTAAAGTGCAATGGAAGCACGTTAGCCCGGAGGAGGGTACTCGAGAAGACGAAAACTCGATACAGGAAGTATATCCCGAATTGTTTACTGGAATGAAGTAAACATCGAGGACGATGTTCACCTTAAGCGGGGAAAGATGTAACACCCAACTTATTTCTTAAACATTTTATGTTAAAAGAACTTTTTTTTTTACAAAATACATTTAAAATTTTAATAGAGAAAGGGATTAACGAATATGATTATTCGTTAATAAAAATACTTGAGTTATGTTCTATGAATAAAAGTTAATTCAATTATTGGTTAACTAATTAGTAAATTAATTCCAAGATTCCAGAGTAAAAAGGAAGAGGTAGTTTTGGATAGTTACCTTCCCCAAAAAGGATAAAAAGGAAATCCTAGGAAGGGGAAGGGGTTCTGTAAACAAAAAAGGAATAGAGGTTTAACAACAGAAATGTTGCAGGAAAGAGTTGTCCAGAGCTGGTTTGGATCTAGTTGAGCTCTGTAACCCAAGGGAAGATTAGGCTGGACCGAGGTATCGAGGTCTAACTTTTGCATAATACTGCTACCTTAGACTGTAGTGTGGATCACAAGGGGAGTTCAGGATGTGATTGCCTCTCTCATGGTAGGGTGGCAAAATCACTATAACAACAGTTGAGATAAGTATATGTACTATCTATTGTTATTTGTGGAAAAGAATTGATAATTATGAGTTTAATTTTTAAGTTTAATTATTTTCAATGAATATGGATATATCTAATAGATGAATGTAAACGTACAGAGATCTGTCTTTCTAGAATAAAAATTGAAAGAAAACAAGTTTTTTTTTTAATAAAATATGAAAATTAGTTGTATAGGATGTACAAGTAATTTTCTTAACTAGACGGTTACAAACATTGTGAATAAATCTCTAAATAACTAGAAAAATAGAAGGTTGCTAAAATAGTAGAGTTCTAGTATAAAACTGCAGTGTGCGCCATAAGAAAATAAAAGGAATAATGACGTGCTCTCTATAAAATAAGAAAAGAGCCAGAAATAAATCACTGCAGGTATGTATATGATAAGAAATATATTTTTGTGTGTTATCTTGCTAAGAAACATATAGTAGTACCTGGTAAAGGAAAATAAAATTGCATTATTATGTAGCCTCAAAACATTCAATGGAAAATGAGAACTCAACACTGAGGTTTAGGATTTGGGTTCCATGG
The DNA here is from genome assembly GCA_034641835.2 of Pinus albicaulis. Taxonomy (NCBI): domain Eukaryota; kingdom Viridiplantae; phylum Streptophyta; class Pinopsida; order Pinales; family Pinaceae; genus Pinus; species Pinus albicaulis. Next base: position 904,859,890 of record CM076572.1, read on the forward strand.
CTAACGGAACCGAATCCCTTGTCCTCTTTCCATCTAAGTCCAAATTTGTATTTTAGTATTATTTCCAATTTAGAAAACCTTAGTTATGAAATGTTGCTATGCTGAGATTGGAAACAAACAAATTTCTAAAGGATAATAAAGACATTGGAATTCATACATGTAGAAAACTGTAAGGTGAACTAAATTTCCAGAAAGATAGTAAAACATATCGCATCATGAACCATACCAGAAATTGCATGTCTCAGTAAACAGAAAATTATCTTACAACATGATAGAGAACAACAAAAGCAACCGAATTATATATAAAAATAAAACTTATACATTTAGCACCAACAGTTTCAGTCTTAAGGCTAGCTCAGGCTGCATAAGGCTCAGGAGACAAAGGTATAAATCGTCAAAAGATTCTTATGCAAAAAATAAGGAACATTATACAAATACCAATCGGAAACTATCATGTTCGCCTTTGAGGTCGAGAAGGAAAAAGAAACAACACTATTTTAAATCCTATACACCAGATTACATGCTTCTTGTAGGATTTTCAAGAGGAACCAAATGATCTTACCAGAAGAATGAATCAGTTAGTAGAGCTGGAAGAGACTCGAAGTCGAGTAAATCAGAGGTTGACTGAGTACCAAGAGAAAATGAAAGACTTGTTCGATCAACATGCTAAGTATAAAGAGATGCAGGTTGGAGATCTGGTGCTAAGATGGGATATAAGAAGGGCTAAGAAATGAAAGCATGGAAAGTTTGATCCTCTATGGTTTGGACCTTTCAAAATTGCTGAAGAGAGAGGAAACAACACTTTCAGACTGGAAAATTTGTAGGGTGATCTTCTCGAAGCCCCTGTGAATGGGCAATTATTAAAACCCTTTTTCGAGTATTGATTCAGGCCAAAAGGTCTGCTATATGAAATTGTACATTATTCAGTTGCTTTTATTATGATATTTTCTGTTTTGATTTTTCATGAAGAAAGAAGAGAAGGCATCAAGGAACTGTGTTTGTAGGAAGGAAGTTAACAGATGGTCTTCGAAGTTCTTGACGCGTTCGAGGACAAACAGGTCATCCCCAAATGAAGCCAATGTTTTTATGACATCCCTCACCGAGCTGGGATGTCTAATGATAAGGGGCCCTATATCGCAAAGCAAATACAAGGAGGACTATATGGACTGTCAAAACCCATTTTTTGCCTACCGGAACCTTTGAAAGGGCTAAAAATCCACCTTTTCACTTTAAAAGCGCTCATTCTAACATATCAAGCCTCTAAGTGCCTTTCGGCTTAAGCCCTTAGCCCCCATTTCTCATATGACCCTGCTCTATGACCGACGGCTAAAAGTCCTTAAGCCCTCTTCGGCCATTAGACTTCGCTAGTTCCCAAATCCACTCATTTTCTCTTTTGCTTCACCATTGAGGTTCATCTTTGCCGAAGAGATCCTGACTGTTGATCTCCGCAGATCCAACGGCCATCGTACGTTTCATTTCTGCCTGTCTTCTATCGCACATCTCTCATCGCCACCCTACATTCCTTATTCATTGAACTCCTTTTCCGCCAATGTGCGAAACCTTGACGCAATCCTAACCATTGATCTACTCCCGAATCTAATGGTCGTCACGCTTCACCTGTGCATCACACATCACTCCTTCCCATTTACATCCCCTTCCTTTTATATTTTTCCGCTGATGTGCGAAACCCTGATGCAATCCCAACCGTTGATCTCCGCAGAACCAACGGTCATTGCTCGTCGCACTTCGCCCATCCATCGCACATCGCACTTTGTTGTACTCCATTTTCACTCTATATTTCACTACCGATATCATCTCCACCAAGAAGATCTTAACCGTTGATCTCCCCCAGATCCAACGGTCGTCACGCTTTGCCTTTCTCCATCGGCCATCGCTTTTCACCAATTTCCCAATAACTCATCCAATATTGCACTCCCCCACTCTGATCTGGACCGTTGATCTCCCTCATCCAACAACCCAAATCACTCTCGCTTTTATAACCCCGCAACTGATCATCTCGCTACATGACAGGATTTCTTACATCATTGCCGGTCCCACCCAACCACGTAGGTTTGTCTGTCGCATTCTTCCTCCGCCGTTGATCTAGATTGTTATGATCAGACGGTCTGTGTTCCTCTTCGCATTCATTTCATCAAATAAGCTGCTCACACTATTTCCACATGAAATGGGCGGTTTTGTGAGGACACATGTTTCCCACATGACTATATTGTGTTCATTTTTCTCATTACCGCTTACCGCCTCCCACCAACGCGAAAACCACTCCGATTTTTCGCAAAACCGCCTTTCGCATAGTTTCGCGCTAGATTGGATTCAAACCATGTTTTCACCATGAAATGCCTCTGTTGCATTCCTTACCTCCGCACTGCTCCTCTGCCTTCACCTGAGCCTTCTGAAGTAGTCTATCCCTCATTGCAGGATTTATTTAACTAGGGTTGCTATCTATGTAGGTTTTCATGGCATTTTAAGTATGCAGGGCATCTCATAGCCAATCACAGTGGCTCGAGGCCGAGGTTGATGATACTCCATGCCCAGGAAGTAGAGAAAAAATATGAAGAGGGTCAATTCCACGTCTATGTCAATGGATCATGACCATTGGACATTCTACAGGAACCTCCAGCGCAGAAGGCTAGTTCTTCCACTACTAGCAGTACCGCATTCTCCAGCACAAAAGGCCAGCTCTTCCACTACTAATGATATCGCCTTCCCCAGCAGTAGTAGTGGCTCTGCCTCATCAAAAAGCAATGATAATTCATGACTGGGCCTATATGGCCTTTTTACCTTATGTTCTTTTCACTTTGTCATTTCGGGTGAAATCCTTATTTCACTCCTGCAGTTTTTACTTTCAGTTAGTATATTGTTTACATTTCAGTTAGAAACGCCTTTAGGCCTATGCTGTAAGATGATGAGAAGTAGTTTTACCTCATCATCAATTTTGTTTTTGATTTAGACCTGAAACAAAATACAAGCACGCAGGGAAGATATTTTCCCAAAATATCTTCTTGCGCATAGGAATCAGAGGTTATAAAAATAGGAAGAAAACACAAATAGAGGGTTCCATTTTTTCCAAAGGACTCATTAGCTCGAGTATTCTGTATGTATTTTGTATGAAATTTGATAATGGATGTTTGAAGATCCCGTAGGGATTCAATAATAAGAAGTTTTGCTGGAATTGGGGATTCCGCTCAGGATGATTCACAGTTTGTAACTCTCTCTCTCTCTGTGTTTTTTAATATAAGTGTTCATTTTGTATTTCTCCATACTTCTCATATCTACAGGTTTTGGAATGTGAGTGCTCCCATGTTTGGACGTAAACTTATCATAGCATATACTCATGTTTTATACATCCATAGCACTTTAAATATGGCCCAGGCCTGATACATTGTTCATTTTATATCTCTTTTTCCATTCTTCTGATACTAACTATAATGGATTATTATCTTTGAAAGAGCCCAGATTATTGGATTCTCATCTTTGAATAAGCCTAGTATATATGGATTCTTATCCTTGAATAAGCCCGGTTATAATTGATATCTTACTCCATCTTCTGCCATAGTCATTGCTCACATATAACTTGATAAATGTGTATTCATTTTAGAAGTCGACCCCCTTTTACAACATTCTATTTTAGAGCTGTTTGATGCATTTACCTATTGCAGTTTGTACTCAGTTTCTGCAGTTTTCCTAGTTATTGTGTTTAACTTTGGGGTTTTTGTTCCACCCTTATTAAAACCATTCATCTGAGTGATAGTTGCATGAGAGCCAAACATTTTCAACTGCAGCCAGTTGAGTCATATGCTCCTTGCATTTAAGATGTCCTAGGCACTGGTATTTATACAAATAAAGGTTGTCTCTAGGAGCTACAACACTATCATCCAACCAAAGTGAGCCATCCTTGGTATCTCATAGAAACAATCACCAATCCCCTGCATCTGCAATGTATAGGGGTTGCATGGCTGAAAATGAGAGATCAAGTCATCCAAATCACGTTGTTTCTCTCTCCATTTTATGATAAATATGGAGCTTCTAATCTTGGGCTTCAATAATATAGTCCTTAGGAAGAAAATAGGTACTTGGAATATCATGATCCCACTCTTTGGTTCTAGGTACCTCTCTTGCACAATCCATCCCACATATAGTGAATATAATGTCATCACCATAAGGGCTCCAAAAGAAAAATGGACTATGTGTCATATCACGTGTCGGATGGTGAAAAATTCCCTCAAATGAGACCAATGTTGTTCTTCCCAATAGGAGGAAACCTTCCTCCACTGAAAAACATATCAGAAATCACTCGAATGTATTATCCACTACTGCAACCTGCAACTCAGCATATCTCTCAACAGAAATTGTATTGTACCACAAGACTGAAGCTTTGGCCTGATGCATAAATGTGGAATGTAGTGTAAATACTCCTCCTTTGAGGTCACTCAAGGAAAGACAAAGGAAAGAGGTGCGATTCCTGCTAGGGAACACCCTATGTTAAAAAACACTACAATCTTAACAAAACAGGTGAAAAGAGAAACAAGTCTAAACAGACCATAAATCAAATATCCAACATAAACATAATCTAATATGGCTTCCTTCCTCTTCCTTATATAAGCGATGAGCTTCCTCACCCTTGGCCCCACTCATTAAAGGCACTACTTCCATGCATGGAGTCTCCAACCCAAATTGTGTTGTCCCATAATGAATGCCACTCCTCCATGACAACGTTGTTGATCTGGTAAAAGTTGACCTAGTGTATGTGTTCCAACCCCTTTTCACACATATAGGTGCTTTATCAAGCCTCTAAGGTGATATCCTTTCACATTAGTAGTGCTTTTATTCCTATTAAGGAGATTTACGAGTCTCCATACCCTCTTATTCATTAAACATGGAAGCAAAAACAAAAATTAATATTCCAACTAGCTCATGGATAATTGGGAATATTACAAATGTGTCCACCACTACAAATATGGAATGATGTCGTATTGAGGTCATTGGTAGTCCTGAAATCAAGTCCATTGATATAAATTTCCATTTAGATTCTGGTATCTCATGGGGTTGCAATAACCCTACTGGGTGTCTATGTTTTGCTTTTACTTGGTGACGTTCTAAGCATCTTGGTACAAAGTTTACAATGTCCTTCTTCATTCCTTTCCAAAATAAGAGTGGTTTTAAGTTTGCACTCATCTTCTTAACACTAGGGTGTGCCATGTATATTGCACGATTTGCTCCATTCAAGATCAACTGGTGTATATATTCATTCGGTGGCACATATATCCTTACCTGAAATCATAGAAGTCCATCACTATCAAGGGAGTATTCTTCATATTTTGGGATCCTCATTTAGTTCTCCCTCAAAATCTTGCTAACCTCCTTGTACCAGGTGTCCTTAGATTGCAAGTCAAGAAAATTCTCCCTTAAATTTGTCTTTAAGGGAATCACAAAAAATATTTGAGGCATCAACCACCCTATTTACCATTTTTTTATGTAGGTAATATCAAAATAATATTCACTGATTAGCTCAGACTACCACCTTTGCCTTGCATTTAAGTGGTCCTGAGTGAATATGTGTTGTAGCCCACAATGGTCAGTCCTAAGTTCAAACTCCCTTCCTAGAAGGTAGTGTCTCCAAATCTGTAGTGCATAAACAATTGCTGCCATTTATAGACCATGGGTTGTGTAGTTCTCTTCATGGGTTCTAAGTTTTCTTGATGCATACACTATTAACCTTCCTTCCTGCATCAATACACAACCCAACCCTTGCTTGGAGGCATCGATGCAAACCAAAAATTCTTGTTCCATATCGGGCACTTTCAAAATTTGAGTCGTCGTTAAAAAAACCTTTAACCTTTGGGATTCTTCTTCAAATTTTTCATTCCAAGTGAATTTCTTGTTCTTTCTTTGGATTTCGGTAATGGGGTTTGATATCTTTGAAAACCCTTTGACAAATCTACGATAATACCCTTCCATGCCCATGAAACTTCATATTTCATGAACATTGGTTGGTGCTGGCCATTCCATGATGGCCTCAATATTTGTCGGGTCTACCACGATACCATCCCCAGAGATAATGTGCCCAAGATAGTGAATCTCTGATTGGTAAAAGGAACACTTTGAAAACTTTACGTACAATTGGTTTTCTCTAATACATTGAAGAAATATCCTCAAGCGTTCATCATGCTCTTCTGGAGTCTTTGAGTATATCAAAATGTCATTAATAAATACTTGTAAAAACTTGTCTAAGTAATCCTGAAATATTCCATTCATAAAAATCATGAAAACACCCACGAAATTTGTTACTCCAAAGTGTAAAACTACAAATTCATAATGCTGAAATCTTGTCTTAAAGGTTGTTTTCGGGATATCTTCTTCCTTGATTCTTAACTGATGATATCCCGACCTCAGATCTATTTTTGAAACACAACTACCCCCTTCATTTGATCAAACAAGTCATCTATCCTTGGTAAAGGGTATTGATTTTTTATAGTCACTTTGTTCAAATGGTGGTAGTCAATGCACGCTCGCCAAGACCAATCCTTCTTCTTAACGAAAATCATAGGAGCTCCCCAAGGATATTTTTGGGTCGTATGAACCCCAGGTCCAACAATTCCTTTAATCAGATTTGAAATTCCTTTAGTTATGGAGCTGCCATATGATAGGGTTCCTTTGAAATAGGCGTAATGCCTGCTTTAAGGTCGATGGTGAAATCAATTTCCCTTTTTGGGGGTAACCCAGGTAGTTCTTCGGGAAATACATCCCTGAATTCATAGAAAATTTTAGGGGCAAATTTTCGCCCATGGAAGAAATTAAAGGGTTTTGAATTTTTATTTGGAGAATTTTTTGTATCATAGTATATTATTTCATTATTTCAAATAGCCCCAATTTTATTTTATAAAAAAATTACATCTAGAGGTTATCCAACCTTATTTTAAGGGAGAGGGTAAAAAAAGTAAATTTATATTTCAAATCGCCCCAAATTTATTTTATAAAAAAATTAGGTCTAGAGGTTAGCCCACCTTATTTTGAGGGAGAGGGGGAATTAAAACAAATTATATACATCTTGACTCTAAATCTACTATATCAAATATCCTTTCACTCTAAAGATTTTTTCATCTTAAGAGATTTGACCCCCTCTCGCAAAAATAAAGATAATAAAAAATAACATTAAAATAAAAATAATTTCATGGTATTTACCCATGGTATTGACACATGGTATGAGAACCCACGATATTCATGTGAAACATGACATATTTAAAGGGTAAAGTTAAACCAACCTAGATCCATCTTAACTTAGGAGTCTACCAAGCCGAGAGAGATATCAAATAGCTTGTGACGCAAACCTATTTTCCCTGAGTGAAAAAAAAAAACTGAACCGTTTTGAGGTTTGGTGAATCCAAAGTTAAAATCGATTTACACTAGTCACATTTTGTAAGCCTAGATGATGCTTCAGAAGTGGGTATGTTTTTTATGTTATACATTCCTAGATGAGGCTTTAGAAGTGGGTATGTTTTTTATGTTATACATTTTATTTAAAAATATTGTTAAGAGGGGTAAATAATTTATTTCCCCATTAAGCTAGAGATTTAAAGATAATAGGGAAATTGACATTATGGATTGTGTGAATTTGAAGATTACTTTTATATAAATAGTTGTTTTCTTTATCTAAGTGAGATATAGCTTAGTGATAATATTTTAGTATTTTTCTGTATCAATGCTTCAAATTAAAAATCACTTGGACTATTTTTGAAACACTATAATGTGTGGAAAATTAAGATATCTCGAGGGTAGACATTTTTTTAACAAAATATTCTTGTAATTTGCTGAGAATGTTCGATTTCATGAAATATTTTCCTTCCTCCATGGAGTTCCTGCAAGACGAGTCTCCTCCTTTAACTGACCCTAATGAGTAGCAAGGCGAGACTCCTCCTTTAACTGAGCCTCATGAGTAGCAGACTCTTCTCTGGGAAAGGGTTCATATTAACTTCAGTAAGTTCAAGTGAACTTTACTTTCATTTTAATACCTTTATTGACAATATCTAATATCAACACATTCAACATCATTTTAGCAAAATCTTATTGAAATTTAAACTAAAATGTTATATTTTCAAAAAAATAGATCTAACTAAAAATGAAACTTTGGACATTTATATCTTATCGAAATTTAAACTCAAGTGTTATATTTTCAAAAAAATAAATCTAATTAAAAATGAAACTTTGGAAATTTATTTTTAGCAAAGGCACGTTGTTTTTCACCCTAATCTCTTCAAATTTTAACTGCATTGACTTCAATATTGGACAATTTCGGAACAAGTCTAGGTGGTGCTATTAAATTTTTTTACTTTATTCTTAGTTTCGTTTAATTAAGTATGAAAGCATTTTATTGAGAAGTAAATGATCTCTAATTATTTTATATTTATATATTTTTTTATGAAAATTATGAAAACATTTCCCTAGAAAGTAAGGAAATGATGATTCTACACACACACACACACACACACACACACACACACATATATATATATTTATGAAAATTATGAAATACAATTCTAGCTATTTTTTATTTTTTGAAATGTATCTTTAAATACATACAAAGCTAGATTCTACAATTCCAAAAAAATTACTCAAAAACTAAAAAGTGATTTTATCATGAATAATAAAAAAACAAAAAAAAAATTATGGGTTCAAAATTAACATATGGGTTACTTTTAATTCAAATAAACTATAATCGCAATCCCATGCATAAAGTTATCTAAAAAAATTTCAAAAATAAAATAAAATATTTTAACCAATTCCACTAAAATTTGTAAGGAAAACATATAATACTTTTAACACATAACCTTAATCTTATAAAAAAACAAAATAATACAGTCACTAATAATTTTAGAGGTTATTACATTAAAAAGAATGACATTTTAAGGAATAATCTTACAAATCCAACAATAGTCTTATCATTCATATAGACACATTCTTAAATTTAAAATAATTACTCGACAAATGTTTCAAGGTTGGATACAAAATTTCCCAGTTACTGTAGGATCAAACGTAGGCACAAACTCAGTAACAAAGTTGTTCAGTTACACAAGAGATCTAAGTTATTACAGAATCAAACGTAGGCATAAATTCAATAACAAAGTTTTCGAGTTACACAAGAGATCTATGATAATACATAATCTCTGAATAGCTGCATAATAAAGATTCATTGAATAAGGAAAACATGACATAGCTTTAATTATCTGAGTCTTCACCACCTTCCTTGTATTTGAATATCTGCAGTACGAAGAGTGAGTTATCCATCACCTCCCTTTCTTTATAGCGTTGCTAGCCTTACGTTCCCATCTGGGTGCAGAGGGAACAATTCGAGCAATTCTCCCCTCTTTTCATATTCTGTTGAAACTACTAGTCCCCAGTCATTAAATAAAATGTAACTTAAATTAGAATTTGAACAACGTATTTGAGAAATTTGAAAACTAGAATATGAACAACACATTTGAAAATTTTCAAAATTGGTTGCTGAATGGGGAGAATTAATGTGCATATATGTTTGAAATCAATAATAAAAGCGAAGGAATTTGGATGTAAATGTAATATCTGATAGCTGAAGAGGAAAAGTATGTAATAAAAGAAAATATTTGATTTAACTTTTAATGCTGAAGGCTCATTACATTTCTTGAATAGGTTGGAAATATAATAAAGAAGAACTAGCCTAGCCAATTATTTGACTTGGATTTTCATTTTAATTGTAGTTTTCTCAATATTTTAGTAATCCGATAGATATGAACAAAGTTAATTGTTAACTGTTTAACTTTGTGCATATCCCTCAAAATTTTGAGAACATTTCGAAACTTGAAATGAGTTATGCTCAAATCCCTTTGAAAACAACTTGGATTGCTTTCTTATGCATTTAAAAAAATATTTCCCTATTAATATCCAAATCGTAGAAATTGAGAATCGACAATATACTTACTAAGATAAAAATATAGCTATATTCATCAAAATATAGCAAGTAATGTTGCAGGATGGGGCTGAACATAGAATACACCACAAAATAAGAATTTGTTAGGAAAATAGTTAAAATTATTGAAAAACATAAAAAGCAATGTAGAGTTTACCAGGGGTTGAAGGGGTGTAGGGTGGCCCCAAAGAGAGCTCTATGATTTCCTTCTCATATTGAGAAAACTCCTGCATGTAATTTTTTTTTTCTTTCCATCTCTTGCTGCAATGAGTGTTTTGAAATCAATAAAAAACACTTTTTTCTTCCACATCTCTGTTGGGTTTGAGTAAACTCACAATATCTGCGACCTCATCTGGAGTAGGGTTAGTACAGACGCTTTTTGTGCATAATTCTTCCTAAAGCTTCTTATGCTTTTGGGTTGGATTCTTCCAGAAGCTTCTTATGCTTTTGGGTTGGTCTCTAGTGAGACAATACATTTGCTTCGTTTCTTCACTGTGAACTTATAATATGTGGAGATCCAGTATTAAGAAAGCCTGACCAATTTTGTTGTGACAAACTTCGAGATTCGACATGTATGGGTGGAGGGAAGGAACTAGCTACCATAATTCTTTATATTTCCTTACTGAAATATAATAAAAACCCCAAATCTACCAAAATTAACTTGCTATTGACTTATATCATATAATCAATATATATAAGAAGTTTCAATAGCTATATGAGCAGGAAGTGGATGATTTTAAATGTTATTTTTGGGGCAACATTAAAAATATGAAATTGGACTCGTGATAAATTCTTTAATTAATGAGGGTATGTGGTAAGAAAATCGTGTATCAATGTAATTTCCTTTCAATTATTTTATTTTATTTTTTCTAGATGAAATGTTTTAAAACATTTTTTTCCTTATTTTAAAATTGATAATTATTGTCTTTTTTTAAATTTTTTTTCTAGAAATTTGTATAACCATGCAATGATTTAAAACTTTTTTTTTCTTATTTTAAAATTGATATTAAGTGATGCCAGGATACTAGGTTAAACAGATCCTAGCATATAAAAACCCATGTGCTACCTTCAAAATTAAAATTTTTCATTAAAACCACAAATATGTTCAGCTCAACAAAATACATATGAAGGAATGAGAGCCATATAAATAAAATATTGATATAAAAACACAAAAACTCTTCAGCCAAATATTACAATGGGCAGTCCCTTGGCTCTCGGCCCTTCAAAACATTCCTCTTACTCTCTGTATTCCTCACCTCTCCTCACTTCTCTCTATGTCTCACTTGTTTTTCTTCCTCACACAACTCTCCTATTTATACATAAATATAAATTTATTACATTCCATAATTTCTTCCACACAAATCTCAACTTAAAATATAATTTCGATTTATCTTTTTTTGGACTCAACTAAGTCCCGTTTATGGAACTTCTCATCCCTAGATTATCTACCTAATTCAACTCCACTCATATCCTTAATTATTTAAGGAATATTTACAATAATCCTCACATTTATAATTTCTCTCCTAACTTATTAAAAATGAGAAAATTAGTTAATAAAATAATTAAAATATATCACCCCCTTAATTACAGAATTGAATAATGAAAATTTAACTTGATGCTCCTACATCAGACTCCCCATGTAGAGAAGTTTCCATAGACTCCTATCTATGAGTTCCGTCACTTTTCTGTGAAAATGCGACAACCACAAGTCCTGATGACTTGCTCCCTCCAGGATTCCAAACTATGTTCTGCTACTGGTCCTTAAAAATATCAACTCGATTTGGTAACTCGTTGCTTACTCTGTCGATCAGATTCCATCGAATTCTCCAACGCTTTCTTTCACCAATTCCTCGGAGAAATTCCTTTTGGTTGAACTCTTTCATCTCCAACTGAGCTGAACACTCAACTTTCTGCAATGAAAAATAATCAAGAACTCCTTCTTGATTACACCCATAGTCTTTAATTGTTTTAATAGCAACAACTTTATCGTCCAGTTCTGTACCTGCATTCACCAACAAACTATTAGTTTTAAAAAGATAAGACCTTTCGGTCTCTTTTGACGCTTCAGGCATCAATCTCCCATCATCGACCTTCTAGACTTCAATAGATTCTGTTTCGAACTGCTGGTTGTTTCCATCTTTATCTTGATGGATTAATATTTTTGTCTCCTTTTTGTCTCTATGGACATAACTCCCTTGCTGTACCTGATGCTCAACTTCTCTGACTTCGATATCATATCTATTAATGTCACTTTTCTGTACATACACTTACATCATTATCTGAAAAAGTTATAACATTCATTCAACTCTATAAATGTTAAAAACATTTCATCCCTATCATGCATAGTAACTGTAATTTCTTTTGGATCAGGTTCTGCAAGTTTTACTTCTCCCTCAGGTTCCTTAAGCCATCGTTCCAAGAATTCGATTTCCATGTGAAATATTTCCAGCAGTTCATCACAACCTTCATTCCTAGCTTCATTCTTCTTCTGAAAATCTTCCTCAGTTGTTCTGGTTTCAACATCATCACATTGTAGAATTCTGTAAGAAAATTCACTAAAAAAATACATTTGTTTACCTCCTTGGAATATCTCTTTGACATTTCCACTATGCTTCTGCTCCATAACAACTTCAACTGGCTGTCTTACTCCAACCAAGAATTAATTTATGATTTATTCCTGCTGCAACAAATTAGTACCTTCCTCTTCCGAATGGCATTCTCCATCAGACTTCACCTCAAGAGTTTCCTTCATCTCTGTGATAGTTTCATCAAACTGCCCACCATCTTTCGCACATCCTGTAAACATACATAAACTATGAGATTTAAAAATGCAAGGCTTCATAGCCTCATCTTCTTCTCTTAGTGACACATCTTCAGATTCTTCTGAACTATCCCAATTGTTCATGAGATCTTCCTCATTGATATCTTCACCCAGAATTTCACCCTGTTCTGGGCCACAAATGGAAACATCCATTTTTAACTTAGCCTCTCTGAGTTCTTCACACCTCAACATCTGCTCGAGCTTCCTTAGCTCTTCTGTAAACTATATGTTTACCTTCTTTTCCCTCTTTGCATGTAGCCTTTTCCACTTTACCTTCTTCCTCATGGTCCAACCATGTGTTTGGTCTTTCACATTTTTCTGCAACAACTCCACTAAAAATTCAAGGTGAATTGTTATCTCAGCCTTCTCCTGCTCGTACTCTTCATCTGTCAACTTCGTACATATGCCACTTACCTTGGCATTTTCCTTCTTCTTCCTTCTGATGTGGTCTTCATCAGATCTTCAGAAATGACTGACACCAGTCATCTTCTCATCCTTTGTGAAATTCATCTGTTCACGTGTGGATTTCATTCAATCCACCTATCAGCAATCCTTCACACTTGTTGTTCATAAAAAATGAAATTTCTCCTCCCGCGCTTGGCTCCTCTTGGTTCTCTATATTGGAACTAATTTCTAGCAATCCTCTTGCTTCACCTGGCTACAAACAAAAATTTCAGTAATTCATAGGTTACAATGACCAAAATATTTGGGTGTCGGGCTCTGCTGATCATGCACCCAATTACATTCAGACTTTTTATTTAGCTTATGAATCTTTGACTTCAGGCTTACACCAATTCTTCATCTTGGATGAAAATACTCAATCTTAACTCAAACTATCCAAAATTTCATTTGACTCTAACATTTGTTTTGACTTCAAGCTTTGCCCAATAATCATAATAGTGGATAATTTGACTTAATTCAAGTTATACAATCCTCCAACAAACATACACCCCTAATACATCTTTAGGATGTAAAATATTCACTCCCTTTCATACTTCATTCTTATGAAAAATCATCAGTTTTCCCTTATCATTTTGTCTTTAGTCGAAATGCAATTCAGGTTTTCCAAGATTTATTTTAAGGTGAAAATAAATAAACCATTCAATCTTCAACGTTCAAAATACCTTCCTGAATTATCATACCTCATGCTCTTGTTAAGGTTATTAATAAACCTTCTTCTCTGCAGTCTCAATTCTCTGGTTTCCACTCTTCTGTGACGTCTTTGTCACTGTGAACATTCACATGCCCTTCATTCAACTGCTTATCATTTTAGTGTAAGCATTTTCCTGCACTTTTATGCACCATACAACATCAATTCACATCTCTTCACCTATGTACAAAGAACAAGATTTTCATATTTCAACCTCTTTTATGAATGATGTACAACTTGTACATTGTGTTCATCCTGAATAATTCCTCCTTAGGTGCCATCACATGATGGTAAAATAAATATTCTACAACATCAAGCAATTTTGTTTTCAACCTTAAACAAAAATCAAAAGAGTTTGTAGAAATTATATAACTTATGTGTTATATATACAAGATTCTCCTGAACACACACTATTTTAACTTCATGCACAATACAGAATCTATTCCACCATTGATCATCACATGCGGAAATTAAATCAATTGCAATGCACACATGAAACCATACAAATTCACACACATTAACACAGTGATTTAACGGGAAATCCTGAAGCTAAAAACCCCAACTATCTATATATAATATATGTCATAGATATCATGTAACAATCCTCATACAAAGCTGATCATATCAAGCTCTCAGTACAATACAATCGCTACAAACTAATCAGGCCCGATCTAGCAAATCCATGCACCGATCTTTGCCACCTGCTAGCCTTCCTCTACTGAGCAATCCCTGCTGAATTAATTAATAATTAATTCACACCACTCTCACTAGTGTATCAATTAGTTAGACTAGATACAACTAGCTCAACTGAGTCTAACTGAGTTAAACTGAACACAACTCCACCAACTACTTCTATAACTCCACCAAACTCTGTCACATGAGTTCTAACATAAGTCCTCATGCATTAGCTCCAGTAAACCCTCAGGAATAGCGTAATTCCTTCTGTCAGCTGCTGTGCCACATTTTTGCACTTAATTGAAGTGCTCCAAGAGAATAAAATAATGTTTAGAGTCCAAATATTATTAAGAGCTAATAATATTCGACATATCTATTTTTAGACTGGCAATCTAAAAATAGATTCTGCCCAATATGTCTAAAAATAAAAGTCCATCTATTTTTCCAACTTGACCAACCATCCAAAAATAGCATCCTGCAACTCATAGAATATGATCGACATGTCTAAAAATAGACATAGTCTAAAAATAGACTTTGCGCCAAAGATAGCCTGCGGGCCTACTTAGTGAAGACGACTCTTTTCACTAAGCTCATCATCTTGTTGAATCCAAACACTCCCTCTCAACAAGATAGGGATTATCTGCCACCCTGATCCTGTCTCTATGGTATTCGAATTTTCTCATGGTGAGTGCCTTCGTCAAAATATCTGCATCCTGATCCTCTGTAGGAATGTAAGAAAGCAACATGATCTTCCACTGCACATAATCTCTGATATGATGATACCAGATGTCAATATGTTTAGATATATCATGAAATACTGGATTAAATGAGAGTTTAATGCAACTTTGATTGTCACAATATATCACAGTAGGATCTAAGTGTGAACCGAACAACCCGACCAGGATCTTCCTCATCCATATAGCCTTGCATGCAGCCAAACTTGTTGCCATGTACTCGGCCTTCGCTGAACTGAGTGCCACGGATCTTTGTTTCCTGCTGTACCAAGAAACTGTTGTAGACCCGATACTGAATATCCCTACAGATGTGCTCTTTCTGTCCGTTGGGCTCCCTGCCCAATCTGCTTCCGTGAAGCCATGCAGCTTCAACTCATCCGACTGTCTGTACCACAATCTATATCCTGATGTGGCCCTGAGATACCTCAGGACATGCTTGCCTGCTTTCCAAAAGAGCTTGGTAGGCTTAAACATAGCTTTTGAAAGCTGTTTAATAGCATAGCATATGTTCGGTTGTGTATTGACCAAATACATGAGCGAACCAACCAACTGTCGATAAACAGTGGCATCCATTACCTCTGCCGATGTAGCATCCTCTTTCATCCAACCACCAGGAAGAGGAGTGTCGATAGGCTTGCAGCCTTGCATGTTGAACTTCTCCAGTATCTCCCAGGCATACTTGCCTTGAGACACAAATAGTCCACCCTTTCGCTGCCAAATTTCCAATCCTAGGAAATAATGGAGGCCCAAGTCCTTCATCTCAAACTCCTTTGCAAGATCTGCCTTGCATGAGTGTATCAACAGTTCATCACCTGTTAGTATCAAATCATCTAGATAAAGTAAAATGATCAGCAACTTACCCTCCACCACAATCTGGTATAGGTTCGGATCCGCCTCACTCTTGGTGAAACCAAGTCTGGTGAAATAACTGTCTATCTGTGTGTACCAAGCACGAGGTGCTTGTTTCAGCCCAAACAATGCTCTTTTGAGCCTGCACACATGCGACTCGCTGCTGAAGATTTCGAATCCTTCAGGCTGCTCTATGTACACCTCCTCCTCAATGAATCCATTGAGGAACACAGTCTTCACATCCATCTGATGAATGTGCCAACCCATCTCCGCTGAGAGAGCAAGGATGGTCCGTATGGAAGAATACCTTGCGACAGGTGCAAAGGTTTCTTCATAGTTGATCCCCTCGATCTGTGAGAAGCCCCAGGCAAAAAATATTTCCTTGTACTTCTCGACGCTCCCGTCAGCATCTTGCTTCACTTTGTAGATCCATCTCGAACCTACCATTGATTTCCCTTCTAGCCTTGGGACAATCTCCCATGCACTGTTTCTGACAATCGAATCATACTCTTCCACCATGGCATCTACCCATGCAGGGTCCTCAACATCTTCCTCGAAAGAGGATGGTTCTGTCACGATACACTTTCTCATTAGAGCCATGTATCCAGTAAATCGGTCAGGTGACTGTCTCTATCTGCGCTGTGATGTAGGTGCTCCTAAATTTTGTGTTGCATCAAGACTCAGTCGCTCAGCTTCTGTAGTGCGATTCCACCCTCTGATGTTTGGCACTGCATGAGTGGTTTCTTCCACTCAATGAACCTCCTCTTGTGGCTGATCCACATCCAAAGGCTCTTCTTTAGGAAAAACTAGCTCCTCATCTGCATGCAAGTGTAGCTCCCTCTCAAGTGACAACTTCATGGCTTTCTCCTCATGAAATTTGATATCCCGTCACACAACAGTCTTCCGACTATCTGGAAAATACACACGATAATTGTGGGGTGTTTCCGTGTACCCCAATAATATCCCAACCTCTGCGGTCAGCTCCAGCTTCTTCTTGGTATCCTTCGTCACATGAATGTAAACAGGTGAGCCAAAAATCTTCAAATGAGAAATATCAGGCTTCTTACTAGAAAATGCCTCTTCGGGTGTACTCATGCCAAATACTCTATGAGGAAAACGATTTTGCACATAAACTGCAGTGTTGCATGCTTAGGCCCACAAGTGTATGGGAAGGCCCTGATCATGCAACATCGCCCGTGCAGCACCCACGATCGTTCTGTGCCTTGAACTCACAGAGCTTTGAGTATGTCTCGCTCTTCTTCTGCATGAAGAAGATCCAACACTTACTAGAAAATTCATCAATAAATATCACATAATACCTGTGCTTTGCTGTCGAAGCTACTAAGAAAGGTCCACACACGTTTGTGTGAATTCTCTCAAGGATCATCGTGGCGCGACTATCCTTGTCATGAAAAGTGGTCTTCACAAATTTTCCCAACTTGACCAACCATCCACAAATAACATCCTGCAACTCATAGAATATGATCGACATGTCTAAAAATAGACATAGTCTAAAAATAGACTTTGCACCAAAAATAGCCTGTGGGCCCACTTAGTGAAGGTGACTCTTTTCACTAAGCTCATCATCTTGTTGAATCTCAACAGAATTCTCCCACTTCCAACAACAAGCTTTGGTCCAAAATGACTTAACCAAAACTGTGAATAACCCACACTATGCATAATAAACCACCTCATATAAAATGCATACTTATTTTTATATCACCCAGTATAGTGTATTCTCCTCTTCCATTTATTTAAGTGAAACTTAAATTTCTTTAAAGCTATTGTGGTGAAAAAACCTTATACCTCCGCATTTACAACATTTTCATTTTTTCATAACATTTACAAAAGATCAACTTCTCGAGTATGGCAAGGAAATTTAATCATCCAGATTTTAAAATACCTGTACTCAATGAATATTGATTCATTCGATGAGCACTTATCTTGAATCTTCTTGTGGTTGAAATGATCCAACCCTTCTCTCGCATATTATTTTAGGAATACATTCAAGCCTCTACAGACTTACTTTGAACGCGCAAGGTCCATTTTCTCCCCAACAAATAATTCTCTTCCCAGCAAACAAATGTTAGAAACCTTCAAAGTATGCTCAATCTCCCCTCTTAGCTTAAGCCAAATTTCCTCATCTCAATCTCTCAATTTTTTCTTCAATTTTGAAAAAAATCTTCTCAAAAAATCAATTGAATTTGACCTTAACATAATGTACTAGACTCCTTTTATTCATGATATACAAACGTTGACTTCAACTTTGACACTAGTACATTAATTATCCCACTTCTTATACCATACAACCCACTTCTTACAAAAAAAAAACTCGAAATAATATAAACTCCTTTTCACACTTTATAAATCCTTCTTCCCACAACTCTCCTACTTAAAAATAGGAAATTAAACTATGAAGTTATGCATTCTCAAAACCCACACATGGTTTTATGAAACCATATATTACCCACTCAAAACCGTGTGCAACAACTCACCATTTTTCCCCCACCATGCTTTACAACACCAATTTACTTTCACGTTTATATCTATTATGTACTTTCACCTCATTCAATAGTCACTTATGAGTTTAACCATGCAAATTTTATGTGAAAGTAAATTAATGGCTTCTTGTGAGTTTAAATGAATAGCTTCTTATAAAATGAATTTGAATAATAAACTCACGTAAAATATATTCCAAGAAAATAACCATACCTCCAACACAATAAAATCTATTTTACCAAAATACCATTTCACCCAAAATTTTCAATCTCCTCCCATGTTTCCATGACCACTTACCCTTTGGTTGATGTAATTCTTTGTGAAATTAATCCAGAAATCAATATTCCATGCTTTAAAATTTCACCAAAAAACCATCACACTATTACCATATTACCATAAAAACTCACGCACCACTCTCATTTACTTATGAAGTTAAATTCACATAATTATATGAGTATTTTACCAAAATAATTGAAATTGGGAATATTTTAGGGGCTAATATTCGCAGGATGGCTAATTTTCTATACTTTTTCCAAAAAAAATATTTGCCAATTTATGTTTTTTCTAAAAATAACTCGCCCAAATTTTATAGTATAAAATTATTTTACCTTAAAAATCGCCATGATCTTATATATATTAATATAATATAGTCATTAATTCAAATATTTTTACAAAAATATCCTCAAACATTTGACAATTTTTCTATTAGAGAGTACTAAGATTCGCCAAGATTTCTAATCTTTCAAATAGATTTGCACCCTTAAAATTTTCCCTTATCCGGGGGAGTTAAATGGATATACACTAATACAAAACTATATAAGTATTTTACTGAAATGTTTTCACTTATGGAAACATACCACAATTTTGAGATACACCCACCACAGGTTAGCCAACACGTAGAATTAAATTGATATGTGCCCTTTCATCAATCACCATCACTGGTTGCATAGCCTGAAAAACTCGTAGCACTCTAGGTCTTCTAGGCTACGCTGCTTCCACCACGCAAATTCAACACGTTAGTTGTTGACTTTTCCAAATCGATTCCTACTCTGTTCGAACTTCTCTGAGTATACAACAATGCTCTCCTTCCATATGTTGGATTGAACCTTTACTTCAGGCTCGTTGCTCATCTCCGGGTTAATGCAGATACGCAGGTAGGGTCAGCTCCACACTGTTTCTTCATGAGTCCCACTCTTTCAGATATGTTGCACGGCTAAGATTTCATGTTGCCATGATTTCAGACTAATTTCTGCAACACACCCTTGACGCTGTTTTCTTGATCACGCAGCCTCCACACTCTTTCAATTTGGCTATTACAACATCATTCTTATACTTTACAGATAACTCAATGCATTCATATAGCTTGGGAATTAATCACAATTTAATCAACACACACTTCTAAGGCTCTGATACCAAAATGACTCCAGGATACTAGGTTAAACATATCCTAGCATATAAAAACCCATGTGCTACCTTCAAAATTAAAATTCTTCATTAAAACCACAAAAATTTTCAGCTCAACAAAATACATATGAAGGAATGATAGCCATATAAATAAAATACTGATATAAAAACATAAAAACTCTTCGGCCAAATATTACAATGGGCGGCCTCTTGGCTCTGGGCCCTTCAAACCATTCCTCTTACTTTCTGTATTCCTCACCTCTCCTCACTTCTCTCTATGTCTCACTTGTTTTTCTTCCTCACACAACCCTCCTATTTATACATAAACATAAATTTATTTCATTACATAATTTCCTCCACACAAATCTCAACTTAAAATCTAATTTAGATTTTCTTTTTTTTGGACTCAACTAAGTCCTGTTTATGCAACTCCTCATCCTTAGATTATCTACCTAATTCAATTCCACTCATATCCTTCATTATTTAAGGAATATTCACAATAATCCTCACATTTATAATTTCTCTCCTAATTTATTAAAAATGAGCAAATTAATTAATAAAATAATTAAAATATCTCACCCCCTTAATTACAGAATTGAATAATGGAAATTTAACTTGATGCTCCTGAATCATTAAGTTTTTTCATTTTAAAATTCACATAAGAGTAAATTATTTGATTGTAATTTTCATAATATAATTTAATAAGTACATTGAGTGAGATTCACAATATCTACTTATTTATAATTATAAAAAATAAAATAAAAGTGTGCTTTATTTATATTTATATTTATAATTAATCCAAAAAAAATATTATCAATATACATCTATAGATATATGAGATAATGTAATAAGAATTTTATTTTTTTTCTCTATATTCTCAATCAAATGTGTATATATATATATATATATATATATATATATAATCTACAACCCAATATGACCCCGATGTTAAGTATGTCACGTCCTCAAAAAATAATAAATTTTATTTTTGTTAATGTTGGCCAAAGCATTAACCTAATATTCAGTTTATATTTATTGCACCCAGGCGCAATCTACAGCCTAATATGACCTCGATGTTAAGTATGTCACTTCCTCAAAAAATAATAAATTTTATTTTTGTTAATGTCAGCCAAAGCATTGACCTAATATTTAATTTCATATAATCTCTGGAGGTGGAAACCATGGGCTAAATACCATGGGACAAATACTATATTTATAAAATAAGTATGGTAAATAAATAAATATAAAAAATGTAAAGATGTATGATAAATAAATAAATATAAAACAGGTATAAAGAGGTATGGTAAATAAATAAAAATAAAAGAGGCATAAAGAGGTAAGGTAAATAAATAAAAATATATCAAATATGATTATAAATGAAAATCTAATTATATAACAAGCCTATGGAGCAAATACCATAGTAAATAAAAGAGGTATGGCAAATAAATAAAAATATAAATAAACCAGAGGTATGGTAAGTAAATAAAACCTCTTTTCATATTTACTCCACAATCTGCTTTATATTTACGAACACTCAAAAAATAGGTTCTATTTAGGTGAAGCCTATGGGCTAAATTATTATTAATACCATGCAAAAAAAAATTATTAACCCTAATATAATATTAAAATAATAATAATAATAATAATAATATTAAACCTAATACTCATATTAATATATTATAATTTTAATATTATTAAATTTAATAAATTTCGATTAATACAATATTAAATTTATTATATTATAATATATATAGATATATCATGATATATATTAAATCTAGATATATATGGGAGGGAAGAACAAAGATATAGAGTGATAGAGGTGGAGATATAGGTGGGTTGACAAGGGAGAGATGGAGATAAACTAAAAGAAAGGGGAGAGGAGGAATGAAGAGTGAGAGAGGGAGACACAAATATGGAGGAGGGGCGAGAGAGAAGGAGAGGGGGAGGCAGATAGTGATAGGATTAGAGGATACATAGATGGCGGAAGAGAGAGGGGGGTAAGAGAGAAAGAGAAAGAGAGAGATGGCGTAAGAGAGAGGGAGGTAAGAGAGAAAGGGAGAGATAGAAAGGACAAGAGAGATGAATTGAGAGAGGTATTTGGAGGGGCAGAGATGGAGGGAAGAAGAAATATATAGAGAGAGAGAAGTGGAGAGAGAGAGGGAGTGACAAGGGAGAGGTGGAGACAGAGTGTGTATGTTTAGGGGTGAGATAAAGAGACAAAGTAGGATGTATGGAGAGAAGGGGGGAGAGAAGGAGATAGGGAGAGATATAGTAATGTAGGTGGAGGGATAAAGGGGTCGAGAGAGAGAGATAGGGAGGTAGGAGAGAAAGGGAGAGAGGGGAAGGATGAGAGAGAGGAGGAGAATGATGGGGGAAGAGAGAGTATTGGAGGGAAAAGAGAGAGAGAGGGAGATAGAGAGAGAGAGAGAGAGGGATCAGGGAAGAGAGAGGGAGGTAGGAGATAAAGGGAGAGAGAGAAAAGACGAGAGACAGGACTTGAGAGAGAGGAGGAGAGAGGTAGGAAATAAGAAATATAGAGAGTGAGAAGTGGATAGAGAGAGAAGGAGTGACAAGGGAGAGATAAAGAGAGCGTGTATATTTGGGGGTGAGATAAAGAGACAAATAAGGAGAGATGGAGATAAGGGGGGATAGAAGGAGAGATAAGGAGAGAGGGAGGGATATAGTAACATAGTTGGTGAGTGAGGGGAGAGAGAGAGAGAGGGAGAGGGAGAGAGAGAGAGATGGGAGAGAAAGGGAAAGAGAGGAAGGAAGAGAGAGGATATGAGAGAGTAGAGAGAGGGAGAGAAAGAGAGATGGATTTGGAGGGGGAGAGAGAGGGAGGTAAGAAGAAAGATATAGAGAGATAAAGGTGGAGAGAGAGAGAGAGAGTAAGTGATAAGGAAGATGGAGAGAGAGGGAGAGAGGATATAAGGAGGAAAGAGAGATATTAGCGGGGGAGAGGGAGAGAAGGGGAAGATAGAGATATAGATGGAAGGCGAAGAGAAGGAAGAAGAGAGAGATGGGGAGAGGGAGGGAGTGACAAAGTGATTGATAGATATGGAGTGCGAGAGCATGTGTGTTTAGGGGGGTGAGATGGAGAGACAAAAAATAATAGATGGAGGGAGGTATACAAATGGATGGAGGGTGGAGACAGGGAAGAATATTTCTTGCACTAGATGGATTGACTTAAGTGGAGATGGTGATTTCTAATTCTATTTGATTATTTGCAGTAGATTCAATGATTTTAATGTAGATATTTATTTCTAATGATATTTTATTACTTGCACTAGATGAATTGATTTTAGTAGAGGTCATGATTTCTAATACTATTTGATTGCTTGCATTGGATGTGTTGATTTAAATGTAGACGTTGATTTATAATTATATTTGATTGCTTGCACTAGATGCATTGATTTCAATGTAGATGATTTCTAATCCTATTTTATTGTTTGCACTAAATGCATTGATTTCAGTGTAGAAGTTACTTTCTAATCTTATTTGATTGCTTGCATTAAATGCATTGATTTCAATGTAGATGTTGATTTCTGATTTGATGCAATTGGATATATGATGGTACATTAATTTTGAAGAGATTGAATTGTTAATATGGATTGATTTTAGTGTAAGCACAAAACGTTATTGACAATGTACATTGATTTTTGTGTTATAGTGATTTAACCTATTAATATTAGAGAGCAAGAGAGACAAGGTATCCTGTTTACCACAACAACTCGATCTAAAGATTTAAATGATTTACGATTTAAATTTTCTTTTTCATATAATCGATATGAAAAGATGACAAAACTAACAAGGGTGACGATAGGAATAGTAGAATAGAATAGTTTGAGATTGATCACAATGAATACTATATGTAACATGAGTACATTCTTATTATTCACAATTTCTATCTTTCAACACTATTTTGTCACTTTGCATTCAAAAAAATTATTTCATCATTAAAGTTATTAACAATATTTATCATCTCAACAAACTGAGGTAACTAAGAAAATTAAAATTAAAATGACCAACTTAATCTCTGAAATATTTAGCATATTTAAAAGTATTATATTAGTATTTGGTATATTTACATATTATTGATAAAATTAATCATATCTTCGATAGATTTTCCTTGGCAACACACCACTGAAACCAACCTAGATCCATCTTAACTCCAGATCTATCAAGCGTCGGCAGGGATCAAATCTCTCGAGGTGCAAACCTTTCCTCAAGTTTTACACTAAAAAAAGAGGTTTCCACCTCGAGAGATTTGATCCCTCTCAGCGCTTGATAGATCCATAGTTAGGATGGATCTAGGCTGGTGTTATAACAATACAGGTTCCTTTGTCATAACAATGACCTTCCTTCAAGGCTTTCCATCTTCAATAGCCATCATCTATCATGTATCATACACATACAGTTACAATATATATATATATATATATACAACTTATAAATTCCAAGTCTAATTCATAAATTTCATAAGTATGAGATTCCTTCTCATGGTGTTTGGCTCTTAGCGTAGTACCTAATATTTCATACAGAGTTACAGTCATTTTCATATTTGAGACCATTCCACCTATAACCTAGATTTTTCAATCAACCAAACGAAAATGATTATCTATGTCTATAATCATTTCTTTCAATATTTACTACCATCCACGAGGTGTTCTCAGAATAATATTAACAAACTAATAATTCAATCATTTTAAGTTGTTAATCATGCTCAATTAAATGGAACTATGTTTCAATGTACATGTGTTACTTAGCATGCCTACCATTACAAGATGAAGCTAAATATTTATTCCAATAAACCAATGTGTCGATGCTCATGATCACATCTACTCAATCCATCCTTGTCTCTTGATTTCAAAATCATACATTTGTATATCATGTATTCCACCATCATCAATTGCAAGGTCTAACCAATACCTCAACACATCACCTAGTCACCCCCCATATGTACCTCAAACATACTACAAGGAAATTCCTTTCTCTACTACATATTAGCTTAGGAATCCTCACTTTTATAGGTGTTCCTCACTATTTTCCATAAGGTTATAGTCTACAATGGAAATATAAGCAGGGAGACAAGTGGGCATTTTTGTAGTACTATATCCTTCCATATCCATCAACAATATGGTCTCACATATTATCTCTATTGGAACTCACTATCATGTGTTATAAAAATTCATAACATGATTTTGTTACCCATTCACTCATTATAAGTGACTCAATCATGAGATACTAATTCATGGTTGAATCAAAAGGATTATAAAAGTCTTGTCATACCAAAAGATTCTTCAGTCATCATATCCAACCTAGGTATCCTTATCATACATGCATTCAATCATAAGCAAATAAATTAATATATAAAGTATGCATAAAGGAATTCTTACTCCAATCATTACAAGTCATACATATTGGCATGATTAATTTTCATATTTGGATAGTTTCCTTCAACATTCCTGATGTTAATTGATCATTTGATGTCTCGTGGGAACTCAGATGATCCCTTAATCAACCTCTTGACAAGCATCCTATCATATTTATCCTTTTCACAAGGTTTTATATCATAGGCTACTTCATTATCAACATTTTCAACCATCGTTGAGATTTTTTTTTGGAATAAACTGTGTCAATATTTGAAATGTCCAGTGTTCCAAGTGGATACTCCACCCATCACCAAGGAAAAAAAATAAAATAAAATATGAGTTGGGTTTAGTAATAAAAAGAGAATATAAAGAAATGGACAAGATCTTTAAATAATATAAAGAATAAAATATACCTTAGGAGAAATTTGAGGCATAAATTATTAAGAAGCCAACGAAGACAAATATTTATAAACTAATTAAAGGTTTCAAAAACATATTAGAATATGGATCAAAATATTAAATTATTATTTTTTAAATTTAAGGTATTTTGGAATCATCAAAATTGTTTCAAAAAGCCATGCGCTTTGCTAAAACAATGTGGAAAGAATTTCATGTTTTGGAGAATCCTCTAGAATATGGTGCGATAACAAGATTATGGAATATTTTAGATGCTAGCTAATACTTACAAGAAAACATATCATAATATTTCAAATTATGATATTTGTCTCAAACCACGATTTTGTGATCAGTAGAGGATGAGAGGATGTTTGATGCACTATCATATTTGAAGTCAAATTTGAGGAACAAACTTGATAAACATATGGACATATGCCTAAAATTATATGTAACAAAGTATGACATTAACTATTTTCCATATGAAAGAGCACTAGCTCTTTGGAAAACATATTGTGATAGAAGGGGCGAAGACAATACAACAATCTTCTCTAATAAAATTGATATGGAACATGATATTTTGGAGGATCAAAAATATTGTTCATGTGGAAAAGTTTTTGTTCAGAATGAAGAAAATGATGATGAAATTGAGAAGTGGAAAATTGACATACCACAATATTTTCGCTATTCCAATATATATGAAGTCCCAAAGGACACTTATTTTGGTATACATGTTCCATAGGTTGTGTAAGAAAAATTTAATGGAGTAGTAGAAATGAGGTGATTCCTTTTATTTTATTAAATTTTTTGTTCCTCTATTTTTGGTGTAGGTTCTAAATTATTTATCACAACAACAATACTAATAATATATTCCAATTTGACATTGCATTTGAGGTAATAACATGTTCTATACTTTCTATTCTTTATTGTAACATTGAATCCATATTTCCTTGCTGCAATGTTTTTCAAGATTGATGTCTTGATAATTAACTATTACTTTATCCATTCTTGTATGTGATAGAAAATGAAGCAATAATTTTATGAGGTGAGGGTCTATATTTTGACATAGGTAGTGTCCTTGTATTAAAGGATAAATAAGTACTTTAACAAGGCTTTTACTAAGCAAGGGTTCATTTCAATCAGAGGAGTTTTTTTGTAGCTCTAATATCTTGGTCACTCTTAATGGTTTGTTTATTTGTTGCATTTGAATCATTTTTCCAAGTTTGAAAATTTTGGGTATATATTGGTTAAAAATTATGATGTCTTAAATTCTTCTATTTTCTATTTGATGTTTAATCCAGCCTATATCAATCTTAACTCCAGATCTATCAAGCGCAGAGAGGGATCGAATCTCTCGAGGTGGAAACCTCTTTTTTTAGTGTAAAACTTGAGGAAAGGTTTGCACCTCGAGAGATTTGATCCCTCTCGGTGCTTGATAGATCCGGAGTTAAGATGGATCTAGGTTGGTTTCAATGGTGTGTTTCCAAGGAAAATCTATAGAAGATATGATTAATTTTATCAATAATATGTAAATATATAAAATATTAATATAATAATTTTAAATATGCTAAATATTTCTGAGATTAACTTGATCATTTTAATTTTAAATTTTCTTAGTTACCTCAGTTTGTTGAGATGATAAATATTGTTAGTAACTTTAATGATGAAAAATGATGAAATAATTTTTTTGAATGCAAAGTGACAAAAATAGTATTGAAAGATAGAAAATGTGAATAATAAGAATGTACTAGTGTTACAAATAGTCTTTATTGTGATCAATCTCAAACTATTCTCTTCTACTATTCTTATTGTCACCTTTGTTAGTTTTGTCATATTTTCATATTGATTATATGAAAAAGAAAATTTAAATCGTAAATCATTTAAATCTTTAGCTCGAGCTGTTGTGGTAAACATGATACCTTGTCTCTCTTTCTTCTCCAATATTAATATGTTAAATTACTATAACACAAATGTACATTGTCAATAACATTTCAGTTTACACTAAAATCAATGCATATTGTTAATCCAATCACTTTAAAAATTAATAAAAATTATCACATATCCAATTGCATCAAATCATAAATCAACATCTACATTGAAATCAATGCATTTAATGCAAGCAATCAAATAAGATTAGAAAATAATTCTATACCTAAATCAATGCATTTAGTGAAAACAATAAAATAGGATTAGAAATCATCTACATTGAAATCAATGCATCTAGTGCAAGAAATCAAATATAATTATAAATCAACATCTACATTGAAATCAACATCCAAGAAGCAATCAAATAGTATTAGGACCAATAATTCATATTCTCAATAAATTCATCTAGTGCAAGTAATCAAATATCATTAGAAATAAATATCTACACTAAAATCGTTGAATCTAGTGCAAATAATCAAATAGAATTAGAAATCACCAACTCCACTTAAATTAATCCATCTAGTGCAAGAAATATTCTTCCCTATCTCCACCCTCCATCCATATCTATATCCCCCTTCATCTATTATTTTTTGTCTCTCCATCTCACCCCCCTAAACACACATGCTCTCGCAATCCATATCTATCAATCTCTTTGTCACTCCCTCCATCTCCCCATCTCTCTCTTATTCCCTCTCTTCACCTTCCATCTATATCTCTATCTTCCCCTTCTCTCCCTCTCCCCCGCTAATATCTCTCTTTCCGCCTTATTTCCTCTTTCCCTCTCTCTCCATCTTCCTTATCACTCAATCTCTCTCTCTCTCTCTCTCTCTCTCTCCACATTTATCTCTCTATGTATTTCTTCTTACCTCCCTCTCTCTTCCCCTCCAAATCCATCTCTCTTTCCCTTCCTCTCTCTGATCTCTCACATCCTCTCCCTTCCCTCCTCTCTTTCCCTTTCTCTCCCATCTCTCTCTCTCTCTCTCTCTCTCTCTCTCTTTCTCTCTCCCTTCACCCACCCACTATGTTAATATATCCCTCCCTCTCTCCTTATCTCTCTTTGTCTCCCCCCTTATCTCCATCTCTCCTTCTTTGTCTCTTTATCTCACGCCCAAATATACACACTCTCTCTGTCTCTCCCTTGTCACTCCTTCTCTTTCTCCACTTCTCACTCTCTGTATTTATTATTTCCAACTTCTCTCCCCCTCCAACTCCATCTCTCTCTCGATCCAACTCCATCTAGTCACCCCTCATATGTACCTTGAACATACTATAAGGAAATTCCTTTCTCTACTATATATTACCTTAGGAATCCTCTCCTTTATAGGTGCTCCTCACTATTTTCCAAAAGCTTATTGTCTACAATGGAAATATAAGCAGGGAGACAAGTGGACATTTGTGTAGTACTATATCCTTCCATATCCATCAACAATATGGTCTCACACATTAGCTCTATTGGAATTCACTATCATCTGTTATACAAATTCATAACATGATTTTTTTACCCATTCACTCATTATAAGTTAATCAATCATGAGATACTAATTCATGATTGAATCAAAAGGATTATAATAGTCTTGTCATACCAAAATATTCTTCACTCATCATATCCAACCTAGGTATCCTTATCATAAATGCATTCAACCATAAGCAAATAAATGAATATATAAAGTATGCATAAATGAATTCTTACTCCAATCATTACAAGTCATATAAATTAGCATGATTAATTTTCATATTTGGATACTTTCCTTCAACATTCCTGATGTTAATTGATCATTTGATGTCTCGTGGGAACTCAGATGATCCCTTAATCAACCTCTTGACAAGCATCCTATCATATTTATCCTTTTCACAATGCTTGATATCATAGGCTACTTCATCATCGACATTTTATACCATCGTCAAGATTTTTTTTGGAATAAACTATGTGGCAATATTTAAATATCCAATGTTTCGAGTGGATATTCCACCCATCATCAAGGAAAAAAAGAAAAGAAATAAAATATGAGGTGGGTTTAGTAATGAAAAGAGAATATAAAGGTAACAAAAAGGAGTTAACCATGAAATAATAAAATGGGTTCCAAGGAATGGAAAAGTTCTTTAAATAATATAAAGAATAAAATATACCTTAGGAAAAATTTGAGGGATAAATTATTAAGAAGCCAACGAAGACAAATATTTATAAACTAATTAAAGGTTTCAAAAAAATATTAAAATATGGATCAAAATATTAAATTATTATTTTTTAAATTGAAGGTATTTTGGATTCATCAAAATTGTTTCAAAAAGCCATGCGCTTTGCTGAAACAATGTGGAAACAATTTCATGTTTTGGAGAATCCTCTAGAATATGGCGCGATAACAAGATTTGGAATATTTTAGATGCATAGCTAATACTTACAAGAAAAAATATCATAATATTTCAAATTATAATATTTGTGTCAAACCATGATTTTGTGATCGATAGAGGATGAGAGGATGTTTAGTGCACTATCGCATTTGAAGTCAAATTTGAAGAACAAACTTGATAAACATATGGATATATGCCTAAAATTATATTTAACAAAGTATGACATTAACTATTTTCCATATGAAAGAGCACTAGCTCTTTGACGATCATATTGTGATAGAAGGGGCAGAGACAATACATCAAACTTCTCTAATAAATTTGATATGGAACATGATATTTTGGAGGATCAAAATTATAGTTCATGTGGAAAAGATTTTGTTCAGAATGAAGAAAATGATGAAGAAATTGAGAAGTGGAAAATTTATATACCACAATATTTTAGCTATTCCAATATATATGAAGTCCCAAAGGACACTTATTTTGGTATACATGTTCCATAGGTTGTGTAAGAAAAATTGAATGGAGTAGTACACATGCGGTGATTCCTTTTATTTGATTAAATTTTTCGTTCCTTTATTTTTGGTGCAGGTTCTAAATTATTTATCACAACAAAATTAGTAATAATATATGCCAATTTGACATTGCATCTGAGGTAATATCATGTTCTATACTTTCTATTCTTTATTGTAACATTGAATCCATATTTCCTTGCTGCAATGTTTTTTAAGATTGATGTCTTGATAATTAACTATTACTTTATCCCTTTCTTGTATGTGATAGAAAATGAAGCAATAATTTTATGAGGTGAGGATCTATTATTTGACATAGGTACTGTCCTTGTATTAAAGGATAAATAAGTACTTTAACAAGGCTTTTAATAAGCAAGAATGGTTTCATTTCAATTAGAGGAGTTTTTTTTTTGTAGCTGTAATATCTTGGTCACTCTTAATGGTTTGTTTGTTTGTTGCATTTGGATCATTTTTCCAAGTTTGAAAATTTTGGGTTTATTTTGGTTAAAAATTATGATCTTTTAAATTCTTCTATTTTTTATTTCATGTTTAATTAATCCTTTTGTTAAGGCATGATTTGTTTCATCTTATTTTATTGATTTAAGGGGTTCGGTTAAAGTTAAAGACCTTTGTTGAGTAAATATATATTTTGTTTGTTTTTTGTCATGTTCATTTGAGACTGATATGGTATTAGGGTTAATATATGACTTCACTTATTATCTAGGCATTCAATATGTTTTCCATAATAATTATTATTTTCTTTATATATTTGATTATCGAGGTATATGTTTTATTTTATTTTTATTTTTATTTCCTCTCACATTGTGGTGTCACAAAAGAATATTCACCTTTTAGAATCTACTATCTTATTTTATATTTTCTTTAAAAATAATTATTGTTTGTTAAGAGAGGAAAATGAGATTTGCTTAGTTAAGTGAATAAAAAAATGGTCTATGCACTAGGATCCTATGTGTTCATCATAGAAGTCATATTATCATTAGAAGGACATTCATCTAATGAAATTATACTTTGATACAAATACAAAAAAAATCACATGTAATTAGTTGAGAACGATAGATTGTTTAGTGTAGTACTATTCTTGAAATGAAAAGCCCCTTGATGATCATTGTTTTGTGACATATTATTCCAAGTAATGAACATGCATAGACGATTTTTTATATTTGTGTTAGATTTTTTAACTCACCCATTATAGATTTTTAATGAGTTCGTGTTATTACCTTTTCTTCATTGTGTAGGAAATTAGGTTTCAATGCATATTCATCTTCCATTCATTCTCATTTTTTATTCTATGCGATTTGAAATAATTTTTTCCCAAGTCAAAATTATTAGAGTTGTTAACTGTAGAATAAATTGCAACGACGACTACAATAGTTATGATCCAAAAAAAGTGAAAAACCTACATATTATGATAAAACACAATATTTTAAAGTTGTTGGTTCAGTTGAACTTGAGGAATTAGAGAAGCATCTACCTTTATAAAAGTGGTGTATAAGAAAACAAAATAATTTTATGTAAATATTCATGATTTGGATATAGCTATTCATAGACCTTATTTTCATGTGAAGCCTATAGAATATGAATTACATAGAATATGGCAGGGTTATCTAGATGTGTAAAGACCAAGTTTGCGCAAAAGAATTTATTTGGTTCAACATCACATGCCTTTGGGGGTGCCTTTCCAATTAATTTCTCCTTGGGATGTGATAAGAAATTTGTGGTAAAACATGATAAAAACATGAAAAAATATTTTCAATAGTGTACGACAAGAACCTAGATCAACATTACCTATGATTTTTCTTTTCCAAAACATGGAAAATTGTATATCATAGTTTTTAAATAAATATTTTTCTTATTATTACATATGTTTCTATACATTGGTAATGAATCACTAATTTTTACAATGTTTTCTAATTTTTTAGAAGATTAATCAATAATTTTCAATACTTTATAACCTAGTGAAAATATTGCCAATATTTAAGAAAAAATTATAATTTAGTGAAATATTAGCCAAAAAAATATATAAGTATATTATATTAATAAAAAAATAGCCTATAAATTTTTTCTATATATATTGGGGATTCGTCCATTTATTATACATATAAATTTGTGGGGTTTCTTAAAATTTTCCTTGCTAGTAAATTGAAAAGAACTAAACTATTGGGTTGTGTTTATGCACGTGAAGCACTAAAAAAAGGATAATATTAGGGATTATATATAGTGGGAAGGGATTCCATTCTATGTTGCAAAGGACCTTAGTGGCCATATTGGTTGTTTGATAAACCCAAACTTATTTCTTGCGTGGTGGCATCCCTGTTTCCTAGCCAATGGAGGATTTTTTCCTTCATACTCTATCTAGGTTTTAACTCTGTACAGAAATTATCTACAAACAAATTCTTAAAAACAAAAAATAAACAATAGAAAGAGCATAAAACATAAAATAGATATACACATAAATTTTTCCCTTGGATCCAAAATCATGACTCCCAGCTTGATTTTTCATTATATTCCTTCTAGTGTTTTAACACCTATATATACATGATAAAGCATTCATAAACCCCAAAAAATTAACATTGGATTAGAACATAACCATAGTTCCCTTGACTGGATCTACAAAAACTAGGGGCCGAAAACCATCATGCCCCAAACCCATATCCAAAACCATGCAAAAAACCATAGGTCGGTCTGCTCGCCTAAAATAGGAACCATAGGCAGGTCCAATCACCTAAAATAGTGTCCAAAAAAATTTCCTGGGGCACTTCCTTGGACCTCATGCAGGGGTCTACCCACCCTAACTAACCCTTGGACGTGGGGGTGACACCCCTGCTGCGCCCAGTGAAATGAACAGGGGTGCTCTCGCACCCACTGTGACCCCCTCGCACATGCGGCTATTTGTTTAAAGAATGTAATACATACCCAACATTCTCCCACTTGTTGTTTTCTTTCTGCAAGGGGCCACATGAGAGCTTAGTCATTAGTAGAGCCCCGCAACACCCATTTTTTCTCTACGCCAAGAGAAATTATGAGTGCTCATAGACTTCGTCAATGCATCTGCAACATTCTTCAAAGTGTCCACCTTTACCAGCAACATATTTTTATCCTCAACCATGTCTCTCACAAAGTGATATTGAACATCAATTTTCTTTGTCTTTGAATGATAAGCGGGGTTCTTAGTTAAGAAAATTGCACTTTGGCTATCACAGTCTATCCTTATAGCTCACTGCACCAACCCCATACCTGAACACAATCTCGACAGCCAAACTGCTTCCTTGCTTGCATGAGTGGCTGGCATGTATTCTACCTCTATAGTTGAGAGAGCCACTGCATATTATCTTTTACTCATCTAACTGACTGCACCTCCAAATAGGTTAAACACACACCCACTTGTAGATATTCTTTGGTCCTGATCTCCAACCCAGTTTGCATCAAAAAAACTATGTATGTCAAAAAATCTCGCCAATCCTGGTCTTCCTTGGTAACACAAACCATAATCACTATTGCAAAACAAATATATGAAAACCTACTTCACTTGTGTGAAAGTATCCTTCCCTATTTTTGACATAAAATTGCTCAACACTTCCACTGAATGTGCAATGTCTGGTCTAGTACAAACCATTGCATACATCAAGTTACCCACTGCACTTGCATATGGAACACGGGACATGTCCTCCTCTTCTTCTTGTGTCTTGGGACACTATTCAATAGATATCTTTACACGTACATGAATATGAACCTTCACTGGTTTATTATCTTGCATATTGAACCTTTGCAATATTGTCTCAACATAATTCCTCTGGTTTAACAAGAGCTTCCTCTTTGCCTGATCTCTCTTAATTTGAATGCCCAAAATATAGTGTGCAACACGAAATCCATCGTGTCAAATTTGGAGAACAATTGGGTCTTCAAATCCTGGATATTTTGTTTCTCATTTCCAACCAGAAACATATCATCCACATACAATGGCAAATAAATAACATAGTCAGCAATTAATTTAAAATACACACAATGATCATTTTTTTCTTCTCGTGAATCGAAGTCCCCATATATAGGTATGAAATTTATGATGCCACATCCTTGGTGACTGTTTCAACCCATACAAATAATTTTTTAACCTCCATACCAATTCTTTATTACCCTTCACCGTAAATCCTCCAGGTTGCTTCATGCGAATATCCTCTTCCAGATCCCCGTGAAGAAATGTTGTCTTCACATTGATGTGTTCTACCTCAAAATCAAATGTAGCAGCAACAGATAAAAGTAATCTAATAGAAGTAACCTTAGAAATAGGGGAAAAAAAACCAAAATCAATTCCCAACACCTAGGAATAACTTTTTGCTACCAACTGAGCTTTGTATTTCTCCACCTTTTCTTCTACATCCATCTTCTTCTTAAACACCCATTTTCTCTTGATGGGCTTCCTTCCAGCTGGAAACTCCACGAGTCATCCCATGCCTCATTTTTGTGCAAGGATGCCATCTCTTCAACCATGACCTCCTTCCAAAGTTTTCCAACCTCTGAATCCACTGCCTCCTTCACAGTTATGGGATCATCATTAGTGGTAGTTAAAAAAAAAATTGAACAGAAAGCAGATGTACTATACCTTTCTCGTTGCCTTCTTTACTAAACTGATCCTCTCACAGCTAGAGTTTGTGGCTCTTCTTCTTCTTAATATTGTTATGTTGTAGAGTTTGATTCAACCTCCTTTATCTCAAACTCTATCTTCTCAAGTTCCTTTGGTAGGATTTCATGTTTAACAACATCTTTCACCTCTCTAAACACCACATCTTGACTCTGCACAAGCTTCCTTGTTTTTGGGTTCCAAAACTTGTAACCTTTTAAACCATCCTTATAACCAATAAAAGTGCACCTTTCAGATTTATTACCCACCTTGGTCCTTTTCTCCTTTGGGACATGTACATATGCATCACATCCAAATACCTTCAGATGTGAAAGAGAGGGTTTCTTACTAGTCCATACCTCATGTGGAGTCTTATCCTCCAACACTGATGAATATGATCTGTTATCCAGGTAACATGTAATATCCACTGCCTCTGCCCAAAATTCCTGTCCTAACCTGGCACCACTGAGCATGCTCCTTGCCTTTTCCATCAATGTTCTCTTCATTCTTTTTACAACTCCATTTTGTTGAGGTGTGTATGGAGTAGTATTATTTCGTGCTAAACCACACTTCTTACAGAACTCTTCAAATTCCTTCTTACAGAACTCTCTATCATTATCTGTCCCCAACACCTTTATCTTCTTCTCTATCTAGTTTTTCATGAGAGCCTTAAATTCTTTAAATTTGTCAAAGACTTTAGATTTCTTCCTCGAGAAATATATCCTTGTATTCCTTGAGAATTCATCTATGAATGAAACATAGTACACATACTTTCCCAGTGATGGGATCGACACAGGTCCAAACACATCACTGTTCACAAGCTCTAACATCTTGTTCACCCTCTTAGCACCAGAAGGAAAACTCACCCGATTCTACTTCCCATATACAATGTTCACAAAAATAGAAATCTAGATAGAAATTATACATACCTTCTACCATACCATTACCATGTAGTATTCGAAGGCCCTTCTCTCGAATTTGTCCAAGCCTTTAATGCCATAGCATGGTATGTTCTCCAGAGACCACTAGGCTTTCCACTCCACTTTCAGGAACCACAAAACTATTGCACCCATCAATTAAAGTGCTACCCTGAAGCTTGTATAGAGTTTCAATCCAAACTCCCCACATTAATACCAGTGCTCCCCAAACCATTTTGTAGGTATCTTTTTCGAACATTGTTTCTACACCTGCATCGTTCATCTTGCTTACACAAATCAAATTTCTGGCCAATGCAAGAATATGCAGAACACCAAGAATTGTTATAATCCTTCCACCTTGCAACTTCGGCTTGACTTTTCCATGTCCAATGGTTATGGCCTTCCTATTATCCCCTAAGAATACATCACCACCATCATACTTCTCATATTCACAGAACCACTCCCTATGGGGAGTGACGTGCAAAGATGCACTTGAGTCAACAAAACATGATCTACATGTGTATTTGAAGAAGAATCCAAGTACACATCCCCACATTCATTTGAGGTGGCTTTGTCTCTGTAGAAGGAGCATCATCAAATCCATTTCCTTTCTCAGGAGCTTTAGATGTGCAGTCCTTTTTGAAGTGTCCTTCCTTTCGGCATTTCCAGTACACCTTTATAGGCTTTCCTGAAGATTTATATCTCCCTCTATATTTACATCTCCCACCCAATATATATACATACATATATATATATATATATATATATATATATATATATATTTCTATTCTAGGATCTTCCTCTTATTGATAAGGAATCTCCATTCTAGCCCTCCATATTTCTCCATCTCTTTTTCTCCGACAACAAGAATGAGACAATTTCATGAAAATTCAAGGTAGTTGTATTACTACCTATTGCAATAACCAAATTGTCCCACGAATATGGTAGAGAACACAACAAAATGATGCACTTATCTTCATCTGAGATTTTTTAATATCAACAGATGATAACTGACTTACCATGGTATTGAAGTCATTCAGATGATTTGTCACCAGATCTCCATCCTTCATCCTCAGGTTATACATCTTTTTCCGCAGGAACAATTTATTTACTAGAGACTTAGATTGGTAAAAAGTCCCTAAATTGACCCACAAATTCTTTGTCGTAGCTTCCCCAGATAAATTAAACAATACCAAATCTGAGATACAGAATTGTATTGTGCTCTTTTCCTTCTGATCCAACTTCGCCCAGTCTTCATCTGACATTATATTGGTTTAGTACCCATATATACTGTGATCCACTGATATTTATCCACCAACATATCCTCTAGCTTGAACTTCCACAACTCAAAAATATGACCATTAAATTTATCCATATCTATCTTTCCACTGCTCGCCATATTATTTCACCACAAGAATCAATCTCGCAGATCTGCCACTAAACAGGGTCTACCACAAGCTTGAGAAAAAAACCCCTCAGCAAAAAAGGCATCCCCTTGAAGCCGAAAAAACTCTAATACCAAATCTAGGTTCTAACCTTGTATAGAAATTATATACAAATGAATTCTCAAAAACATAAAATAAACAATAGTGAGAGCATAAAACATAAAACAAATATACATAAAGATTTTTCCCCTGGATCCCAAATCGGGACTACCAGCTTGGTTTTTCATTATATTCCTTTTAATGTTACAACACATATATATACATGCTGAAGCATTCATAAATCCCAATCCATTAACCCTAGATTAGAACATAATCGTAGTTCCCTTGACCAGATCTACAAAATACCAGGGGTCGAAAACCATCATGCCCCAAAACCATGTGCAAACCCATGCACAAAACCATAGGCGGGTCTTCCCACCTAAAATAGGGTCCAAAATCTTTTCCTAGGGCACTGCCTCGGACCCTGTGCTAGGGAATATCCACCCCCTGCAAACCCGTGGACAGGAGGGCTTCCCCCCGGTGTGTGTGCGAATATTTTTGGAAAGAATACAACACATACCCAACACTCTATACATTGAATTAAACTCATTGTTGTTACTTACTAAGTGACGCATCCATTAGACATTGGATATGGTTGGGGGGCACCTAGTTCTAATAAATTTGTAGTGTAGTTTCGATTATGATGTGGTGGAGAGTGGTCATCCCTTATTCAGTTTCCAACAAGTTTAAGATGAATAAATAAGTGTATTCCTTTCTTGTAAATTAATTGCACATTTTTTCAATACTTCATAGTTAAATACTATATTGGATTCAATGTGTATGTGTGCAATGGAAGGTTGAGATTTATATGGTTTTAATGAATATGCACAGTGCATGATTAGTGTGTTGAGAATTTAACATAATTGGCTTGAATGTTGAAATACATTATTTTATTTTATGAATATTTTGTGAAATGGGATCATCTCATATATGCTAAATGATATCACTCTGTGTTTTATGTTCATAAATTCATAGTTTATCATTGGATTTGTTTGATTAAAGTGTTATGTTTACACGCCTATTTGTAATCATTTATGACTTTTTGTGATGTATGGTGTGTTCCCAAAGCGGGAGGACTAATAGGATGGAGGTATTAGTTATTATTAAGCTTTTGGTTAAATAATTATTCCATGTGATTTGGAATTAAAAAATGTCAGAATTCCCTAGATATGCCAAAGGATCCTTCTGCTTGATGTGAGGATTAAACGGTTTTGTTAATGATGGCTCCCAGAAGAAATAGTAGAAGCCCTGATGAAAAATGAGAGATTCAAAAGGAAAGAACATATAATGTTTAGTTGGGAAGAGGTCACCAAAAAAATATTAATGTAAAGGAAATCATAAGGAACAACTTAAGTGGCTAAGGGATCTCGAGTTTAAGCCTCAGTTTTGGCGAAAAAAAAGAATTTTTCTTTTTTGACCCCTATAACTGTAATATTCCCAATTAGCTTTCAGCTAGTTGGAATATTAATTTTTTCTTTCGATAATAAGATAGGTGAATAAGTGGGTAGAGAGACCCATAAATATATTTATTAGGAATAAAAACACTTCTCATGTGAATGTGAATGATTGTATCAACTTGTTGACGGGAAAATTTGTCCGGCCAACAGTAGGGGATCTCCCCGGTAGAAAGTCCCAATTAGACCTTGAACCGTTTGGAGTAGGGATCCCGTCCGGGGTGTGGGTCCGGCTACCGCTTAAGATGCCTTCCCTTAGGTCTCA